>JBAMBJ010001870.1:0-30330 GCA_037043495.1 Drosophila recens | reverse complement strand
TTTATGGGATATCTTTTACTCTCACATAAAGTGTATAAAAGATAAGTTTGTTATTAAATTTTTACAGTATAGCACAGAATATTAACAATATATCTGGATTATAAACTTAAAAGTAGTACTTTTTGATCAACTCCGAAGTAAGTGAGCAATTTATAAGTTAACATTTTTTAGCTTGTGCTCAGCTGATCATCATAATATTCATAATAATTGCGAAGTGCACAATGAGAGTCGGCAAACTTGAGGCAGGTAGACACTTTGGTAGGTCAAAAACGGCAGATACGTGCAAGTGTTGTTGTTGTTGTTGTTTTTTCTCATTTGTTGTTCTTGCTTCCCACGAGCATTAATAAAACTGACACGTCTTCCATATGCGAAGTTTCTTTTACACATTTTTTGGCAAAATGTCGCCGACTGTTGCGTTGGCCTCGAATCGAACAACAACAACAAGAACAACAATGACGACAAAGCGTACGTTGCAGCTGCAAACGAAAATCACACACAATTCAAATTTGAAATGCGCGCTTGCGTTTGGGTTTATGTCTTGGCTAAATATGAAACTTGCAGCTGGCAATGCTGCTTCAGTCAGGCTGCCAGACTGTGAGTAATAGATGCAACAGCTGGCAACGCCGAGAGATAACCGCGCGCTCTTTTCAAGTAGCAGCACAAAACTGATAAGAAATGATTGTGTTTGTTTTTATCTATTGCGACTAATATAGACATAGGCAATCCAAATCAATATTAACCTTATTACCATAGGCTACCAACTGATAAGCTAAGCTATTATGAGGAGTTGTCATTAATAAAATGCTAAGCAGCTAGAGATAGAAACATACACACACAGAGAAAAGATTTGCTGTGTAAATCTGCTGCTGATAAGAGAACAGCAGCAGCTGTGGCAGCGACGTCGACGTCGGACATTATGGAAAACAATTATGGTCCCGGCGCACGTACTAATAGTACGAGAATCGCATTCAAACGCAGCGCAGGCGAAAAAATTAACAAGTTAATCGGTGTCAGGCCATTATAAGAGCGAGAGAGAGAGAGAGAGAAAGATGCGCAGCTTGAATCGCTTTCGTTTGATAACCTTTGATGTAACCAATACACTGCTGCAATTTCGCACCAGCCCAGGCAAACAATATGGTGAGATTGGAGCGCTCTTTGGTGCACGCTGTGATAACAACGAGCTGGCCAAGAACTACAAAGCCAACTGGTGGGTAACTAACTGATCCAAGATAACAAGCAAAGTCAGAGTTCAACATCTCTATTCACAGGTACAAGATGAACCGGGACTATCCGAATTTCGGACGTGAGACGTCGCCGCGTCTTGAGTGGCAGCATTGGTGGCGTCAGCTGATAGCAGGTAAAGCTGGCGATAAACTGTCCAAAGTGCAAATGTTGATTTGATTTCCTCTGCTCTGCTCCCAAAAGGCACCTTTGCGGAAAGCGGCGCTCCCATTCCAGCCGAGAAGCTGGACAACTTTTCCAACCATTTGCTGGAACTGTACAAGACCTCGATCTGTTGGCAGCCCTGCAACGGCAGCATTGATCTCCTCAAGCAGCTGCGCAAGCACTCGCAGACGGGCAAGCCATGTCGCGTGGGCGTTGTGGCCAACTTTGATCCACGACTGGATGTCCTGCTGCGCAACACAAAGCTCGATCAATACTTGGACTTTGCGATCAACTCGTATGCGGTCAAGGCGGAGAAGCCACAGGCTGCCATATTTGAGCGTGCCATGGTGGAGTCCGGCTTGGAGAACCTCAAGCCGCAGGAATGCCTGCACATTGGCGATGGTCCGACCACAGATTACTTGGGCGCCAGGGAGGTGGGTTGGCATGCGGCGTTGGTGCACGAGAAGAGCTACTCGTATCTAGAGAAGAAGTACGGCGTGGACATCAACAGGAAACACGTCTTTCCCAGTCTCTATGATTTCCACAAGAAGCTGACTGACGACGCCGTCGTCTGGTAGAGAATCCATTAAAGTCTTTCACTTAAAAACATGTATTTATTTGATATAACCAACTACGTTTCAGACTTGGGCAACTGTGCCATGAATATGTTGCCCAGGGGATTCTGTGGCTTTTGACTCTCGGGATCGTACTGCGCGCCAATGGCCCACAGTGATTCCAGATCGTATGCCTCGCGTGCCTTTGGCGAGAATATGTGCAGCGCAATATTACCTGGAATAATCAATTGTTAAACAACAGTGTAAGGCGAATGCAGCTCCATAACTCACCCAAATCCATGGCCATCCAGTCGTGGCTCTTCTCGCCCTCGATGCGGGGCAAAATGTCGCCCTGGGCCCTTTTGATTTTGAACATGCGGCGCACAAATCCCGCCGTGGCCAACATGTGTCGATAGCTGCGCGCACTGCAAACGACCAGGTGATCCACATACTTGAGCTCCTCGGGCACATAGCACACAAAGATGTCATCCACATTTTCCTTGCGCAACAGCTCCACGAGATCCTCCACATCGAAGACGCCACGAACGCCGCCTGCCAAGAAACAGGCGTTAAAGTTGAATGAAATTTATTGAACTGCATTGACTTACGCTTCAAATTGAGGCCCATGTACTGATCCTCTTCGGCTTCGACTGGCAGCTCACGCTCCTGATAGCGCGCCTCCTCCACATCAAAGATTTCAGTTGCCTCCTCATCACGGAACACTTTGTATTTGTTTTGCACGCCGCCAGCCACAAAAGACGCGCTCGATTTGTCGCTCTCTTTCTTCGCATTCGGCTTGGCCGGCTGTGGCTCTGGTTTGCTGAATTCATGATGAAAGCCACGCAAGATGGGCACGCTTAGGCGATTATCGCGTATTAGGCGAAAAATTCGCGTTCTTAACATTATTTTATTCGTTGAAACTAAAAAAAATATTACGCGACCAACAGCTGTTCGATGATTGGACCTGCCAACTTGTTTTGGAGTCAAAATGACCGGAACTGTTCAATTGACCGGAACTGTTCAATTGACCGGAACTGTTAAATCAATAAAGCGATAACTTCGCCGCAGATAAGTACATGGCGCGAAAATGGAAAAAAATTAAATACTTTTAACAAATGATTTTGACTATTAATAATATCAATTTAGTTCGAAATAAGAGGCTTTAAATTAAAGGAATGTTGTGTGTGCTGTCACCATTAGAGAGGTGAATTGTTATTAAGTAATTCTAATTAATAACTCCTGTGGTGCTTGCAGCCTTTTATCTGTTTGCAAAACAAAAATACGCCACCTATGGTTTGGATTTAAAAGTTGTGTTTCACAATTCAAAATGAGACTTTTTTGGTTCATTTGGCAATAAATCAGCAACTAATTATAATTTAATGACACAAATTAATTATAAATTGGTCGTATTTCGACAAAATATGAGAAAAACTAATGGGATAATTTTTTCAAAACGCAAAGAAAATGAAGAATAACAAAATTTGGGCGATATGAGCAGAAAAACTGAGCAGCGATGAACAACTGAACAAAACTGAGCAAGTGAGCAAAAAAGAGCCACTTGCTCACTTTAAGCTTAGTACGCAAGCTAACTAAATTTTACGCGGCGTAAAGTGCTCAATATTTAGCTGTCGACGAGCGTAAGCCCAGTGTTGCCAATACAACACGGAAAAATAACAAAAAGTTGAGAGGTAGCACTATGCGTCAGCGGCGGTTTATTTTAAATTTGAAGATGCTGAACTGATTTGGATGAAAGAGGAGAGAATAGGCAGTGAAAAATGCAAATTAAAGTTTATAGAGAAAAAATATGCGATGCCCCGCAACCACAGCGCGTGTTGGGTGCACCCATCGATTTTGAACTTCTAATGAGGATTCACCATTTGTGTTAATGAAAAAAATACCAAAATATCTATAAAAACCATTTTAGCTTACGTTCTTGCCTATAATCTACCAATATTGTCATCGTTATTGACCAAATTTAATTAGTCTTCATAGTTTTCACTTGTGTGCCAGACATTTATCTCCAGTATACCCAGCGAAACTCTAAACAGTTTGATGTTTCGCTGGGCCTGTCAGCAGTGCTGCCCATTCTGTTACTTTACTTAACAGCTCTGTTATTTTATTTAGTCTGCGGACACCCGAGCGTAATAAATGTCAAGTTCTTCTTCTTGATTTTACGCCAGCGTTTTTTTTATATGGAGTTTGGGCTTACGCCAGGCCTTTTTTTGAGTTTGCGTACTATGCTTTAGGGAGCAACTCTTTTTTGTTTACTCACTCTCATGAATTTTCAGAAAAAGAGTTAAATATTTACATTTTATTTTTTTCACAATAAATATTGAAGCTAGAGCTTTGAAACTTTCACAGAAGGATTTCTTATATTTTTTAAATTTTTATAATTTTTTTTTAGAATATTTTACTAATTTGTTAATTTCTTCACAACGCAAAGGCTGACGTTTCCCAATCCAATTTTATAATTAACTTTATGAATTTACAAAACTTATTACGTCCTTGCTTTTTTAAATTTGCACTTACAAATTTTTTAATAATTTTTTTAAAATTAATAAATTTTATTAGAGAAATGACATGGGACCAATTTTCTATCGATGTTTTTTTCCAGATTCAGTTTATCCGTTGGTTGCCACCTTGTTTTTGGCTCAATCTGATTTTATTAAGTGGCAGCCTGCAGAAAAACTGAACAACTTGAACAAGGGATGAACAACTAACTGAACAAAAAAGAGCAATTTGGAAGGGAGCAACTCTTTTTTGTTCACTCACTCATGAGCAACCCAACACTACTAAAAAAAAACGCACGAAGTTGGTGCTTTAACGCGATTATTGTGTAAATTAATAATAATAATGTGGCAAAGTGTGATCGCTTGTACTTAGTTATTTATATACAATTAATTGCCGCCAACACACACGCCAGCGAGATAGCAAGCAACAGACAGACAACAGAACCGTCAGACCGTCCCGTCGTCGTAGTAGTCAAATTTTCTTACGCACTATTTACTCGGCTCAGTCGTGTGTCGGTGTCGGTGTGTCGAAAACAAAACGCAAACGAAAGAAAAGAAAAGCAAGCAAACATTACAAATTACTCCAAATTCCAAAGTAACAAGTTAACACAAACGAGTGCGCAATGAGTGAGAAGGCTACTACAACGCCGACAAAGGATAACACGCCCGCCAGGCTGAAAATCGAACAGGAATATAATGACAAAAAAACTGGATCGGGATGGTTGCGGTACTACAAGGTGAGCTCCATATCTATTTTACACCCAAAAAGAGGCAAGAAACAGAGAACGAGCACACTCAACTACATTCATATTCATACAAACACAACCACACATCGTGTATATACATATATTATATACATATATACGTACGCTCAGAGACGCACATACAATTTTTATTCCTTTTTGATTCAATTTCCACGAAAATGTGATGAGTGCGCAAAAGGCTTCTGCAGATGCCGATGCCTCCAACACCACCAACACACACAGCAACAACTACATAATGTATGTATGTAAGCATACCTATGTTTGCATGTGTGTGTGTGTCTGTGTAGACACGCCGCTCACGGTCAGCCCCACTGCGCTATTATTGTTGTTGTGCTGTGCTGTTGTTCTTGCTGTCATGTGAGCGTGCGTGCGCTTGTATTTGTAGCTTTTGGTGTCGGCGTTGGTCAGCAGCAGCCCAACTCTGGTCTTTGGCTTGAAGTTGTGGCGCGAGCGCAACGTTTGTCCGAAAATTCACAGGCACATTCTCTCCAACAAACAAACACATACATATAAACAGGCACATCCACTCATTCACACACACACACACACATACGCTCACCTGCTGCACTTTGCATGCGCTCTCGCTTGTTGCTTTTGCTTGGATGCTGCTGCTGTTGCGGTTGTTGCTTGTGCTATTGCTATTGCTGTCTCTGCTTTTTCTCTTTCCTTGTGAATTGCAATTCGCTCAAATTTTTTGATTACAGTGGCCATTTTCTTGTAGACTTTGCGCCGCTCGTACGCTATGCGTACCTGGAATAATAATCATTTGGACTCACGGGAAGAGTTTACGATTTAGATTGCCAAAAATGTGTTTCGCCGTTTATTATTATTAATATTGATAAAAGACGAACGCGTCGCTGGCATTTTTAGTTCCGCGAAATTGTTGTCGGTATTCGTACACACAGTTCTAGGAAAAACATACAAATGTATGTATGTTTTGGGATTTCATTTGTTTTGATTGCGGCCTGTTGATAAATGAATTGCTACTTACATGCATTTATATGTAGGTGTGTATGTATTTTGCATGGGCATATGTTACATATGCATGTGTATGTAAATCACACTCTGATTCGCACTCAACAACAATATGGGTAGTAAAGTTTGAGTGACGCCTAAATCTTCACTTTGTGTAAATAACAATGTGTGAGAGTTCGATGAGCTTTCGCTCAAAAAAGTTTGCAGTACCGGTGCAAATAGTTAAAGTCTTTCACACGCATACATAGACGACATACACACACAAATATGAAGAATTCTTGGCACAAAGGGCATGCGTCTGGGTTTGAATTTTGGCCTGGGTTTCTTTTTGCCTCCCGTTGCTGCTTCGGTGCCTTCGTCTTCGTCTTTGCCCAGAGCAGAGCTGGAGTTTCTGCTTTATGGCCAGTTCCGGCGAAATGTGTCTTCAGCTGTTGCTCTTGCCCGCTTCATCGTCGTCTTTGCCACTCACTTGAATTTGGATTTCACGGAATTTAACTTCGCAGTTAGGATGACATTGCCTGCGTGTATCTGTATCTCACTGTCTGTGTGAGTGTGCCAGTGTGTGTGCCTTTGAATTTTTGTGTAATGAACGCAATTTGTTGTTTGCCTTTCTCGCCCCTTCTTTCTTTCTTTCGGTGTGTGTGTGTGTGTCTGCATTATTTTTTTTGGGTTGGGTCCTTTGTGAGCTGCGAGGATAATCTAATTTTCCAACTAAATCAGTACAAATACCAAAAAATATAATTCGATAGACTAAAGCCCAAAAGAGAAGCCAAGCTTGTTCGGGCATCCTAATTGTTTTCGCTTGAAAGCATTCTCATTTTCTTTGTGCAATTGAACGTTTCCTATGAATTCTGCCGCTCCAACAACATACAACAGAAAAAAAATACTTAATAATAATAATAACAGCAAAAACAGTTTAAATTGTTATGCTTTATGCGCACTTCAATACATACTTTGTAGGGTACCAGAGTACCGTTTTATGAGGGAGCTTTCGGCCCATGACAACAACAACAACAACAACAACACATTGCTTTTGCAATTTATGCAGCATGCAATTTGTATACCCTGCTAATTTGTCTATTGTTGGGCATATTGACTGGAGATGGGTGTCAACATTTATTTTATTTTTTGTTTATTTAATGTCAACAGACGACAAATTAATTATAATTAAAATATATAATATGATTTAAAATTAGCCGTTAAAAATGTACAAGGTATCTTATAGACGTGCCTACATGCTTTGGCCATGCTCTGGAAACTCAAGCTCCATTTTCTGGTTGCAACAGCGGCACAGATTTCACAACTGTTGCACGTTAACAATGTGGGGCACAAATGCACGTCGAGGGTCACCTGCATAATCAAAAAGCATAAAGAAATAATGAGCGAGCTCTAAAATACTAAAATACTTACTTCATTTAACTAAAAAACCAATTGTTAATTTTTGTGAATTAAGCGACTTGAGTTAAATATGCTTAAAATTGCATTGATTATATTTTAATTAATTATATATACTATAAATTTTAAGTCGACTGGTTTTATTCGACGTAAGAATTCGTATCATTGTTCCTTTGATTTAAGCTCCTACTCACTTTCAATCCCACTCGCTTCTCTCTCTCTCTCTCCCTCTCTCGCTGTTATCGGGCAATGTTCTTTGCAATTGAATTTCATAACAATCGTCAGTCGTCAGCCTCAATTTGTTGTGCTGATTATGGAGGAGCGGCTTGGCGACTTGGCGACTTGGCGACTTGACGCCTTGAATCTGATTCACCTAGTTAATGACGAGCTGACAATTAACAGCTGATTTTGCCACTGCAATATCAACGAAAACAAAAATAACTGCGTCGCATACAACTCGACAAGAATGTACAAAATAAAACAGTTTTTAATGCCTCGTTAGTCATAGCCCAAGCCCCAACTTTCATCAGATTCGTTGAATACAAATTGGACTGTTAAATTTAGCCAAGTGGACAGCAATTGGCACCAAGCACTAGAATCAAATTGAGGATCACTTGGGGAAAAAACGCAGGCACTGACGGCATTGAACTTGTTGATACGAGTATTTTACACTTGATTCTACAACTGCGGCGACTCGATTTTTTATGCCACAGCTGATAAGCAGGCTAGAATGCTAAAGATAATACCGTTAGCAATGAGTATAGCACATTTGGAGCAATTAGTCATGCTAACATGGTTCGAATCTATTGTCTATTTGGGCCAGTCGCTAGGCCATGATATTGATAAGAGACATTGGCAACGGGATTGAGGGCTACCCCCAAACAAAACTATCTGCATGTGAATCACTGCAAAATATGAATGTTACTCCCCCCACTCACTCATTCATAATTGTTTATATTTAATTTGTGATTGCAGGAAATATGCGAAGTATGCGATCGTGAGGCTAAAGATCAACAGTTCACCACATTGGAATCGGAGCGTTCACAGAATCGAGGACTGAATCGATACAGGGATGTCAATCCGTATGATCATTCACGTATTGTGCTGAGACGCGGCAACGTTGACTACATCAATGCCAACCTGGTGAAAGTGAGTCTTAATTGTAATTTTCTCATCTGCATCTTCACATATTAAAACCAATTGAATTTTACAGCTGGAACGCGCTGATCGTCAATATATACTGACACAGGGACCGCTGCCGGATACGGTGGGTCACTTCTGGCTAATGGTATGGGAGCAAAACTCGCGGGCCATTCTCATGCTCAACAAGCTGATGGAGAAGAAGCAAATCAAATGCCATCTCTATTGGCCCGATCAGCTTGGACCCGAGCAGGCACTCAATCTAAGGGATGTCAACCTATCCGTGGAACTGATCTGCTGCGAGAATTATCAGAACTTCGTGCGAAGATGGTTCAAGTAAGTAACCGCACGAACTTGGGTTATTCACCTTAGATTAGCTGATAAACAAAACATAATCCCGGATAGAGTCATAATTAGAATTGTTGAACGTTAAAACCCCGTGTAATGTGAACTATTAGGTGAATAACTTATAAATAGGCTATGATTCCTGGAAAAGTAATCTTTCAGTTTAATTACAGTCAGCAGTCAGTCTTAATTAGTTTCATTGATTAATAAATTGCTGAGTTAAAGCTAATCTAAACACTTTGATTCTTTCACAGATTAACTGATCTCGAAACGAATACGAGCCGCGAGGTTATGCAGTTTCATTATACGACCTGGCCGGACTTTGGCATACCCAGTTCGCCGGATGCGTTTCTGAAGTTCTTGCAGCAGGTTCGGGATTCGGGCGCATTGAACAAGGATGTGGGACCCGCTGTGGTGCACTGCAGCGCCGGCATTGGTCGCTCCGGCACCTTTTGCCTGGTCGACTGCTGTTTGGTGCTGGTGGATAAATACGGCGAATGCAATGTGGCGAAGGTGCTGTGCAAGTTGCGCAGCTATCGCCTGGGACTTATACAGACGTCCGATCAGTTGGACTTTTCATATCAGGCAATCATCGAGGGTATCAAAAAGTTGAACGACCCCGTATGTATCCCAATTAGTCGCTCGAGAAGAAAATGCGCTAAAATGTAAATTAAGAGTGACAATCTTTGAAGACGCACAATTTTTTAAAGCTGCTTTAATGTTATGCCTTGTTTTGTTGTTGATTATTGTGTATAGTAAAAATAATTTATTGTTAACTATTACTTGGTCAAATTGAATATTGTAGTTTTTATTCTCTACATTTATGAACAACTACATTTCGTAACAGTTTTTTAGCGCTATTTCGTTAACTATTTGTCGTCCACAATTTGCTCATCTTACCACGTTTTAATTTTGCAGAGCTTTCTCGAGGCGGAGGAGCCAATCATTAGCAATGACACGGACCCACATACGCAGGATGAGCAACCGCCGCCGCTGCCACCGCGCTCGCATTCCCTGAACTTGCCATTGGCGCCAATTACAGGTGGTGTGCTCGCCCTGGACATGCGAGCGGCTCAGGCCAATGGCGAGAAAATCGGCGAGGGCGATGCCTTCAGCGATAAGCCCACGCTGAGCAGCAAAGATGCGCTCAATAATATAATTATCAATCAGCACGAAATCATAAATGCCGAGGTGGCCGACAGTCTGCTTAACAATCGTCCGTTGCCGCCGTTGCCAACGTTACCACAGCACAGTGAACAGGAATCGGACAGCGATGACGATGATGATGAGGACTATGATGACAACGAGGATGATGAGGACGAGGAGTACGAGAACATCAATGAGCATAAACTGGAGCAGCCCAATGGGGATCTCACATTGTTGCAGCCACACGAAGATGATGTGAATGCCAACAGCGAGAAGCCAACGGCAGTGGAACAGCACAAGGCCAATGGCATTGATTTAACAACGAGGTAAGTGCATTCAATCGAATATACTCATATTGATTGCGTCTAATAAATGTGATTTGTCTAGTTCCGGGGATGAGCTGAAGCGGCGAAAACGCAACGAATATCAGGCGAATCTGGAGCAGAAAGTCAACGAAATCAAGCGGAAGCAGCGAGAGAACGAGGACAATCAGCAGGCGGCGAAAAAACGAAGGTCATTACTCACATATATTGCGGCAGGCGTTGTGGTGGGCGTAATTGCCGCCTACGCGTATACGAAGCTAGGCTAAGTCCTTGCCCCCGAGGAAGCCAGGAAGTAGCCCGTAGATGTAGCAATTAGCAGTATGTATGTATGTTGTAGTAGTGGCACTAGCGTGACAATGATCCCAATTGTATGTACATGTATGTAGGTCTTATCGAGCTAACATCAAATGTCAGCGCGACACAAAACACTTGCACACACACACACACACAACACACAACAAACACACACACACGAGATGGACAGCGAATGAATAATCGATCAATGCGAAAATTAATGTCGCATTTGTTGCAATGATAATGACAATGCATATTAGGGAATTTTTTATATAAAAACGAAAAATAATGAAAAACAAAAACACAACATAAACAAGAGAATACAAATACACAGTAACACTTAAAATTAAAATTAGAAACACAAAAAAGTAGATTCTTGCGCAATAGACTGACATTTTAGAACAAATTTTTCTTGATACACTCTATAAAAAAAAAAAAAACAAAATAAAAAAAAGAGAAGAAAAGGAAATATCCAAGTAGAGAGATAGTGGGACAGAATAGTGGAAACCTTAAACTATCGATGTGTAATATCCATGCAAATGCATTTTTTAATTTGCGCTCGCTAATAATGTACAATTTTTCATTTATTTTAATATGAAATAAAACGTTGCTAACTTAAATAATTTATACACACACACAGCCAAGACTATATAACAAGATCACGCCCCATGTCCATGTTCATGTTCACGCTTCACTTGTTTTTGAACACTCAGTTTCTTGACTTGTGAGTACGATGTGTTGTTATTTATGAAGATTTATGATGGAACGCTTATTTAGCTAAATTCACCAAGTACATATGTATGTAGATGATAAATGGCAATGAATGCGGTAATGTGCCAAAAGAGAAACAAACGATAAACGAAAGAAATGTTTTTAACAAATTAACATTATTTACTTTGCCCGCTAATTGTAACTTTAATTTACCAAAAAAAGAGAAAAAACAAAAAGAAAGAAAAGAAAAATTACAGATTATAACGAAATGAAGAAAAATGGAACTGGAAATTTTAGTAATATGAACATGCAGGCGCCTATTAAAGCAATAAACGCAAATATGTAGCACAAAACAAAACAAAATAATAATAGTAATAACAATAAATAACGACTATGATAATGAAAAATATAAAATATACGAGCGAAACCATTTTGTATTCTAAAAAATAATGGAATTAATTGTATGTGTAATCTGAAAGCAGAGAAGATGATGAAAAGAATGAGTTAAGGAAACTATTTAATGGTTTTTAGCAGTGTAAGTGTATACCCTAGATATCTGCCCCCATGCATAACAAATACATATATAAATACACACACACATACATACTTAAATACGAGTAGCGTTAACCGAACGTGAATGAAACTGAAAGTTATTTTTATATGTGTAATCCACAAATTTAACGACTAAAACTAACCACGACCCACAATGAGAAAGCGAGTGCGCTTAGTACGAAGACGAAGACGACGATGATTTTTATAAAATACATACATATATAATGCATATTTATATAAATATATGTACAATATTTAAAGTAACAAATGAACAATACCTATAGTAATGCCTAGTTAACTGAACATTGGCTAAGTACACTGACAAAAAAAAGAAGCAACCACACAAAAAAAAAAAAAAAAGAAAATACATACAACACGTAATATATACACATATGCCTAATGAGTAAAGAGACACAAACGAAAGTATTCAAATAAAGTTACATTTAAGATACAAATCAAAGCCATCACGGTGACGTTTCATTTCCTTTTATGAAAATTATGTTTTATTTTGTGTTTTTCTTATTTGTTTGCAGACGCCCAAAACGCCACATTGTGCCCAAGACAAAGTAACAAGTCCACAATCAACCCATCAACTCCCGCCCCTAGCACCAACCGAACAGAAACACAATGAACATATCATTTCCCACACATGTAGCAAGTAATTCCAAAATAAATGATAATTTTTCAACTGCTGTTTTAGCATCCCAACACAACGTTTGAATTTTTCCAATCAGTTAATTTCAAAAACAAATGTATCGACGTAACATAATGAATATCGATATAGGTAATGTTATTCCGTGTCAGTGATGCCAAACATTTTCTGAAAAAAAAGACAAAACGACCAAAAAAAAGGGAAAAAAGGCTGAAAAACTAAAAAATAAGACAGGAAAATAGGCCAAATTTTTTTGATTACTTTTTTATTTAATTTAATAGTTTTAGAGCCTCTTCAATGATTTGTTCGTCTTTACTTTCTTTGTTTTCATTGTACGTCGCCATGATGCCTATAAACTTAAGCTATTTGTCAGGCAAGATGTACAAATGGCAACACGATTTGTGTCGAAGCAATCCGAATCTGCAGAAGATAAAATATGCATATGCATATAATTGAAAAATCGTATAATATATATATTTACCTAATTGTTAAAATAGCATTTATCGTCTGTATTTCAAGACGGTTCCTAAATTTAGTTTTTACCGAACTAACTTGGCTAAAAACCCTCTCTACTTCAGCGTTTGACCAAGGCAACGATCAAAGAGACAAAATACAAGTGACCACTTCTGAAAAAGGGTTACTGCCTGCAGAGTCTAAATATTTGTTTGCTTCGGACCAAAATTTTGATGTATTTTCAACATTCTCCTATTTTAAGAAGTGAATTTTGGTGTACTGGGAAATTTTTTTCGCTTTTATATCGTTTCCATTCTCAAAAAGTTCTAAAATTAGCTGTATAGAATCCTTTTTGTATTCAATTTAATTGAATCTAAAAAAAGCCAGATTTTCGGATAGAAGCTGTTTGAGATTTTTCCCAGCTGAAGCAGTTAAAAATCAGACAGATCTATCCGAAAAAAAGCCAATTTGGCATCACTGTTCCGTGTATGAGATATATCGATTGGGGCGCCATCGTGACAAAACTATCGGTGACTCTTTTTTTGGTAACCAAGGTTGTCACACCGTAGTTCAGTTCAATACGAAAAACAACTCTCAAGAAACAACTCTACTGCTGCGAATCATAAAGAAATTAACTTAACAAAATCGTATTAATAGCAGGTGTTCAGGCATTCAAATTCTCCTTAATACATAAACAAAGTATAATGCCTGCAATAGAAGAGGCAGAAATCAATAAATATCTATCAAAGGTATGATGAGTCATAATTTCTAAGCGTTTTTACCATCCGCCAATCACAAAATGAAAAAACGCAAATCGCTTGTGATTAATTAATCACTACCCAACAACTTTATTGTTTATAGTATAAAAATGTGGCCGCTACAAGAAAAGATGTGGTCGATGTCTTAACTACGTATCGCAGTCTGACATACGATCTGCAGAAATTTGGTGAGTATGGATTTTGCTTTATTTATGTTTTCGTTTGTATGTATGTATGTACATATACTAATAAACAACTTTACATAGTTTTTAATGATGGCAGCTCGAAGGATTTGTTTACACTGCAAGGCACCATACCCGTGGTCTATAAGAGTAAGTGCACACGCATTTAAATTGGTCGAGAATTAACTAACACTTTTTATTATTATTAACAGATAACACCTACTACATTCCCATTTGCCTATGGCTAATGGACACTCATCCCCAAAATGCGCCGATGTGCTTTGTGAAGCCAACGACCACAATGCAAATAAAGGTGTCCATGTATGTGGACCACAATGGCAAGGTGTATCTGCCGTATCTGCACGACTGGCAGCCGCACAGATCAGATCTTCTTTCGCTTATACAAGTGATGATTGTGACATTCGGTGATCATCCGCCCGTATACTCAAAGCCGAAGGAGCAAGTCGCTGCTCCATATCCAACCAACTGTAAGTGCCAGTGAAATCCTCTTATATACATTTGCCTATCTTTAATATTTTGATGTCAAATCCAGCTTATATGCCGCAACCTGGCGGACAAGGTGCTGCCAATTCGTTTCTGCCTTATCCAAGTGCTAGTGGCACTGGCAGCGGCAATTTTCCGCCTTATCCTGGTGGCTCCTTTTATCCACCCGGTCCCGGTGGACCCGCAGGTAGCTCCGGCGGGTATACGCCCTATATGAATTATCCACAACCAGGTGGATATCCTGGTAGCGCTGGCTATGTAAGTTACAATGCATGCCCATTAAACATTTGGTACTCAAATCTTTCTTTATTGTTTGCCTTAGAATCCAGCGGCATCTGCCAGTGCCAGTTCAACAGGCACCATCACGGAGGAGCACATCAAAGCATCACTTATTAGCGCCGTGGAGGACAAGTTGAGGCGTCGCATACAGGAGAAAGTAAATCAATACCAGGCTGAGATAGAAACGTTGAATCGCACCAAGCAAGAATTGGTGGAGGGCAGTGCCAAGATTGACGCCATCGTGACTCGGCTGGGACGCGAGCAGGTTGATCTGCAGAAGAACATTAGCATTCTGCGGGACAAGGAGGAGGAATTGAAGAAGAGTCTGGAGACTCTAGAGAATGCAGAGGCCATAGATCCCGACGAAGCTGTAACCACAACAGCTCCTTTATATAGACAGTGAGTTCCTTCTGATTGTATTAAACTGACAATTATTTCTAAACCGAGTTTGATTTTATAGATTACTTAATGCCTATGCTGACGAAGCGGCCACCGAGGATGCCATCTACTATTTGGGCGAGGGACTCCGTGGCGGTGTCATCGATCTGGAGACGTTCTTGAAGCACGTGCGCACTCTCTCGCGCAAACAGTTCATTTTGCGTGCTACGATGCAAAAGTGTAGACAAAAGGCCGGACTGGCTGGCTAGGAGATGATGTATTCATGTCAGATTATCATTTTCACTAATTGCAGTTTTAAAGTGCAACTAATAATCAAACCGCACATAATGATATGTTAATATACAATATTCGGTCTTGTTTTAAGCTTAAATTGAATCTTGAAATTGAAATTATAAATGTATATGAATAAAACCCAACGTACATTCACACGCCCACACACAACTTTATTGCCGCATACATTTACATATCTTTTCAAAATCGGAATGTTTGTTCTTCTCATACGTAAATACCGACGGTCAGCAGTAGAAACACAATGCCAAAGCCCAGAAATATCGAGGCGCACAGGCTGATAAGCAGTTCCTTGATTAAAGTGCTCTCCTTTGTGCTCTTTCGCGACACCACAAAAACAAAGAACCAAGCCGTAAAGAACGTACCGATAATGAGAAGCACAGTTGCAAGATGGGGAAAGACCGCTGGGTTGACCGGTGAAACGTAACGCTGCATTGCCTCCATGCTGCAAATACAAAAGATATCGTTATGGGCTGCGCCGTTTTGAAGACATCTTTATTCTTTAACTTACATTTCTTTGTATATTTGTTAATTTACACAAACTTTTAATTATTTTCTTCTTGTACGTGGCCCGGCCTGTAAAAGCGTTTAGGGTTGCTTATCGAATATATCGTTTATCGATATAAATTAAAAAACCTGATTGTCTGATGCGTGTCTATCGATATATCGATATAACTTCTAAAATTCAGTCATATCTAGCCAAAACGTGGTTGTTAAAAAAAAAAATTTGTTTAAGAAAATATAATAAATATAAAAGTTGCGCTTTTTGATGTCCAAAAGAATTCGAGCGATAACAAAATATAACAAAGACTGGCACGATGAGCGATGTAAGCAGACGTGAGACAGTCGCATAACATATTGGCTAAATGTCTTTGTTGTTTAATTTTAGTTTGAAGATATGGACAACGACAGGCTGAATGAGTTGGAATCAATACTGTACGCTTCAATACATTACAATGATACCACCAGCGAGGAACAGCAGCAACATACACTGGGCGCTGCTCTGGACGCGCAGTCGATGCCACCGCCGCCGCAGCAGCAGAAGCAGCAGCAGCAACAACAACAACAACAGCACCGCATTGTTAGTGAGAAACGCATAATAAACAATGCAACAGCCAAACCTCGTTACTGGGCAGAGGCCAAAAGCGAAGCTGCAACAGCGGTCGAATCTACAAAACCAAAGACAAGCCAAGAGACACCAGCTGAAGGTCAGTACGATTAATGTATATGTATGTATGTATGTAATATATAAGAGATTCGCACGTGCAGAGAATTTTACATGTTTAAAAACACCAGAGATTAAAACCGAAACAAATTTCGGTTTCAGTTATGTCCAGATTTAGGTTTTTGGTTATCGGTTACGCAAAATCTTTGAATAAAGGTTTCGTAACGGTGAACCGGTTTTTGTGTGTTTCGGTTTTGAAATACCGGTATGGTTTCGGTTCACAAAAAAAAATTCTTTAAATAAATATAATTATATTTATAATTTATGTACGGATAATTAAATAGGCAAAAATAGAAAAGAAAATCTAAAATAAAATACAAAACTAATAACAAAATATCAGAGATCGCAAACAAGACGGAAAAAATCTAAACAGTTCAAAATTTTTCGTTGAAAATTATTTTTAACTTGTTTTTTAAATTTTTTTAATAAAAATTGAAAATAAAACATGGTTTTAAAACTGTATTTAAAAGTTACACCATAACTCTTATATGCAATTTTTAAAATAACAATCAGAAATACAACTTTTTTTTAAATATTATTAATACACATATTATTTATTAAAAACCGAAAATAACCCTTATAAATGAAACGGTTACTAAACGGTTATTTCGGTTTATAGAGTTTCGGTTTTAAGGTTTCGGTCAAATGAAAATATTTTTTTTCGGTTACGGTTTCAGTTACGGTTTTAAATTTCAATCGGTTTTTACCGGTTAAAGGTTACGGTTTCGGTTAGAGTTTTAATCCCTGAAAAACACACATTCCAAATCGACTTGGCCAAGAAATATCAAATTGATATTGAAACATTATTGTTTAGACTCCAAATTTCTAATACAATTGCCCGGGCCAGCACCATGACACAGCATTGGGTGCTCCGCCGCATGAAGACGCAGTTGAGCGAAGTGAATCATGGCTTTATTGTATTGTTGACACTCAAATTGCTGTGCATTGTCACGTTGATGGACTACTACTATCTGTATTATGGCCACGATCTGCTCTATTGGCTCGATGAAATATCCCAGCATCCGCTTGAGTGGATATTTTCCGTCATCGTTCTGGCAACCGCTCTGCACGTTCTTATGTCCAGTGTCGAGGTAACCATATTCGAATCGCTTATTAGAAGGAACACGTGCCGCTACAACAAGCCCCGTCAACACTTTGAGGAGCGTTTTAGACGGTTCGTGTTCATGCGTCTGGTACAACAACTGGAGATCGCGCTGCAGATGCAAAAACGCCACACGGAGCAGGGCCAGATTCGACAGGACATGACAATGCTAGAGGATTTGCTGCTGTTCCATCAGCAGATCCATCAAGCAGTCAATGACTTTCGCAGCTCGGTGGCCGTGTTGTTGTGGCCAGATCGAGCAGATCTACAAATGGATGCTTATGTTTTGTATCACATTGATGAGGCACAGCTCGACGAGCTTTTAAAGCAGGGCTACAATCTAAATAAGCTCGATAGCAGTGCCATTTGTAATACGTACTTTAAGCGATTGCTCAATCCACCAGGATATTAGTCGGTCCAACAACATTTTGCCACATTTAACACCAATAAAAGCGTCGTATCGTTGTGAATCTATAAGTTTGTTTTGTCTTACTTTCCAAATAAAATTCCTTATCGTTTTGATTCCATCTTTACAGCCACAACAACAGTGGAGTCTATCCAGGAGCAGCCCAAGCGTATGTTGCCTCCTGAAGCTGCTGAAACTACCTCACAAAATCATAAACGTATCGAAGCCAACAACAACCCCAAGAAGCACACGAAACCACTCAACACAGTCCAACAGAAACTGTTGCTGCAACAGCAGCAGCCGAAGAAGAAACAGATCCAACAGTCGCCGAAAAAGCAACAGCAAATGCAACAGAAACCACCAAAGCCGCAACCAACCTCAAAAGCAACGACTGATGATGAGCCGGAACAATTTGATCAACGCCTGTTGGTGGCAATACCACACAATATGAAGCAGTTTAAGCGTGAGCCTGCCCAGCGTGGAGATGCACCATTTGGCAAGGCGAATCGCAAGCTGGAACAGATGCAGAAACTGGCACAGAAACGACAGAAATCCAAACGTGTACAGATCAATAAGAAGCTCAGACCATCCAGGGAGGAGGCGCCCGTAGAGTTTGTCGATCTTGTGGATAGTGAGGCATCCTCGAATGCGGATGACGTGATCATTGTGCCCCTGCCGCCAGTTCCCATTATAAATGTCGATGCCAGCGATGATGATGAGAATGAGGAGGAGGAGGAGCGGCAGACAGCACAGCCTTATCTGGAGGAGAATGCCATGGATGCTGCCGATGTTAGATTGGGCATCGATTGCGCCATGGAGTCGGAAACGGTGCCTGCATCGCTTACTTCGCCCTGCAATTCGGTATTATCCAGTGATGATTTCATCGTACAAAAGGATACCAGTCGCTTTCTGGCCGATCAAGCTCGTGCCACCGACGAGGATCTCTTGGTCCTGACGGAAAATGCCATCCGAGATGCTGCCGAACCGGACAGTGAAGTAGACAGGGAACAGGCGCCAGACACTTCGTCGGAGCACGAGTTTGTGCCGCCGTCCAAGCTTGACCAGATTAAGCAAAACTTTCGCGTGGATGAGCAACAATTCCGTGCCCTTGATGTCTACGAAAGTGAATCCGATCTCACCGAAAGCGGCATTTACTGCAAGGCCAAACAGAAGGCCACGCCCACAGTTATACGGAGCGTGGACTCCGATTCGGACATTACCGATGTGGAGGCGGTCGTTGAAGACAATGTGGTGAAGACAAAACGACTACGCAAACGACGCGCCTCCAGCACCAACCAAAGCCAATCCGATCCCAACAACGAACTCGATGTGGAAGACGACACGGACAGTGACAATGACGTGGAGGCAACCGGCGTACCGGGCATAGCTCGTGGCATGGCTGTGGAGCGCGTCAAACGCAAGATCAGGCGTATCAGTCAAAGACGTGGCTCGGATGGTGGCGCTGTCACATCAAAGCCACTGAAAAGGACAACAGAAGCCGCCAGTTCGGAGAGTGGAACTGAGGAATCGCTGCCAACGGCACGTCAAATTGCCGAGCGACTGTTGAAGCAGGAGCAACCTAAGGAGCAGGCAACTGAGCAGCCAAAGGATGCGGTGATGGAGAGCGAAGGCTCCGATGCAAACACTGACGACGAGGCTGAAATGAACAATGCCATGACTGAGCGAATAAGCGCAGTTTTTAAGCGCATCGATGGAAATACAGAACGCTCCAAGCGCCAACAGAACTATGTGGACAACAATGAGCAGGACGAGGTCGAGGTCAGCCTGACTGAGCCACAGCAGGAGATGCAGGCCGATAATGCTGAGGAGCAGGATGTAACTGTGGTCGAAATGGAAGCAAATGATTTTGATTCAGAGCCACAGGTCGAGCTGCAACCCGAAGCTGAGGAACCTGAGGAAGAATCTGTGGTGCAAGTGGAGCACAATATGTCGGAGCTCAAGGAGCAACTGACTGGCGGTGATTTGGTGGGCTGGAACGATGAAATGTGTCGTTTCTACAATGACAGCTGGCATGGCGAACAATTCAACGCGCAGAAACTGCTGAAAGCCATGTCAGGTAGGTCAATTGAATCCCTTTCCGTTAACTGCGTCTAACAATTCCTTGTTCTCTTTCACAGGCCAACGCCACGAGTGGCGAATCACAAATGCAGATCGGTTTCCAGTTGCGCGCAAACGCTCCAATCTCAAGTGCACCAATTGCTTTGAAATGGGCCACATGCGCTCCAAATGTCCGCGTCCACGCAAGCCTGTCATCTGCTACACCTGCGGCATGACCGGACACGCCGAGCCCCGTTGTCCCAATGCCATTTGTCTGGGGGTAAGTTGAATGTCCAACTATAATACGAATTGTGAAAGAGCTTGTCATGCAACGTTACTTTCCTCCAGTGTGGCTCCAAGCAAGCGCTCTACGTGCAGAAGTGCAACAAGTGCTCGTTCCACAGCCGCATGGTCTGCCAGCTGTGCAAGATGCGGGGCCACAGCACCGACATGTGTCCGGACAAATGGCGTCGCTATCACTCCACGGTAAGTTTAAAACAGGGACCAATTAAAATCAGGGATTAACACCGAAACGAATATCGGTTTCGATTATGTTTGCATCTAGGTTTTCGGTTATCGGTTACGCAAAATCATTAAAAATAAAAAAGGCTCCGTAACGGTGAACCGGTTTTTGTATGCTTCGGTTCACAAAAAATTAATTTCTTTGCAAAAATATATTTACATTAAGGGGAGGTTCTTTTGGATTTGGCCGAAAATCAAGCAAAATTTGAGAATGGTTTGCGGGAGAATGAAAATACATACGAACTGCTTTCGAACTTTGATTCGTTGTTTATTGACGTTAAAAAAAAAATTGATTTTTGAGAAATTCAAAATGGCGGCTTCAAAATGGCGGATCTCGTCGACCTCGACTCTCAAAATATCGCTCTGCTTCTTCAAGTGTGGGGCCTCTGGTAGTAAAGTGAAATAAAAAATGTATATAAATTATTAAAATAGATAAAATTTCCTATGGCTTATACCTAACTTCAATTAATTTTGGTAAAAAAAAAACAATTTCATGGTCGTTTAAAAAAAAAAAATGAAATTTTTACACTTTTTTTTACTTTGATCTCGTAAAATTATAAATAAAAAATTTTTATGCCAATTTTAGGTATAAGCCATACAAAAAAGTATATACTTTAAAACATTTTTTGAATGAAGGAAATCGAATCAATAGAACAAAACCTGTACTTGAAATTAGATTAGAAAACACGGTTTCGAGAAAAACGCGTTTAAAGTTTTTGGAAAGTGTCAGCGAGTACGCAGCGCGCGTGACATGGGCACGTTTGACACGCCCTAGTTCAAAAAATACGCGTCGTATTGAAAAATCCTTTGGCACATATATTCTATATATATATAACTTTCATTTTATGTAAAAAAAAAAATTCGATTTTTAAAAAAAAATCCAAAAGAACCTCCCCTTAATAGTATGAAAATAATAATTAAAAGGACATTTTTCATTAAAACACTTTTATTTATTAAATCAAAATTAAAAATAAAAAGAAAAAAAGAAATGTAATACAAAACTAATAACAAAATATCAGAGATCGCAAATAAGACTTATGATTATTAAAACAAAATTAAAAATAAAAAGAAAATAAGAAATAAAATACAAAACTAATAACATAATATCAGAGATCGCAAACAAGACTTATGAGTCGGAAAATAGAAACAGTTCAAAATTTTTCGTCTTAAATTATTTTTAACTTGTTTTTTAAAATTTTATAACCAAAATTGAAAATAAAATATGCTTTTAAAATTGTATTTAAAAGTTAAACCCTAACTCTTATTTGCAATTTTAAAATACAAATAAAATATAAATTTTTCTAAAATTTTTATTATAAAAATTGGAAATAAAAATTTATTTTGGATGTACTGAAAAACCGAAATTAACCCTTATAATTGAAACAGTTACTAAACGGTTATTTCGGTTTACATAGTTTTCAAATGAAATTTTTTTTTCGGTACGGTTTTGGTTACGGCTCTAAATTTCAATCGGGTTTTACCGGTTAAAGGTTACGGTGTCGGTTAGGGTTTATTCCCTGATTTATATTATTATATTTTAGTTTATTAATTTATTTTTTCATTTCCCAAATGCAGATACGCTCCAACGAGCTGCTGGAGTCCAATGTGCAGTATCGTCCGAAGAACTGCAGTTATTGCTCGGCACGCGGGCATCTGTTCGAGGAGTGTCGTCAACGCATCGGTGAATATCGCAGCACGAACTACAGCAGCTTCATAATGTCGCATCAGAAGGTGTACAAGGATCGCAGTGGACCTGTTAGCTATCTACCCGATATGAGCTCCTTTTTTGCCATCGACACGCCCTTCCATTTCAACTGGAGTTCGGAGTTTTCAAAGAACAGTTGCTATGCACGGTTCCTCAAGGCCGTTGGACTGGCGCGTCCCCAAGCCAAGCAAATTAAATCCATGGCGACAACACAAGTGAAGATGTATACCAATGACTATGTGCCCAATCCATTGGCCAGAGCAGCGCGTGTGAAAAGGACCGCGACCTCGACTGTGATAACCGAAGAGTCGCCAGCGAAGGATACTGTTGAGTCAGAGGCTGTGGCTGCAGCGACAGAAACCGAAACAGAAGTGGCCATGCCTGAGTCTCAGCAACAGGAGGAGATGATCGTTGATAGCCAAAGCAAGCCCTCAGAAGCTCCAACTACTCCAAAATTCAGCATCAATGTTTCTCCTGCAGTCAGCAAGTCGAGCATTACACCACATGACTTGGACTCGGATTCAAATTACAGTTTCTCTGAGCACTTTGAGGTGCCCAGCTCCACGACAGCAACCAACCAGGCTGAGACCCAACCAGGTCAGCGAAAATCACGCCCAATGGAGGATCTGCCAGATATCATACCGCTCAGCACAGCTGATGATGATGGCAACGATGATTTCAGCCTGAGCAACCACAGTCAAGGCATCTCCATGTGTGTGACTAGCAAGGCAACATCTACATCCACATCAATTGCTGCACAATCGGAGAGTTTGCCGGATTTGCCGTCTGAGGCAAAGATTCTGATGGCACACGATCAGACGCAGTATCTGTTTAGTCCGGAGGGACGACAGTTCCTCACCGCCTCGGCCAAGCAGTGCAATGTCAGTGTGCGCATGGACTTCGAGGAGTATGGCTACGTGCTGGTCATCTATGGTCTGAAAAAGAATCAAGAGGATCTACAGCTGATGCTATTGCATCGCAATCAGGAAGTTCGCCGTAAGACCAGCGAGTTCCAGAGACAAAAGCCGCCGAAGCGCATCGATGTGCTTATCCGATTTATGCGCGATGGCATTTGTAGCCTAACTGGAGATCTTGGCAATGCCAAGAATCTTTACTTTCGTATCAAGGAGCTGGAGGAAATGAATACCAGAAATGGCTTCAAGTTGGCGGAACGCAAGCGTCGTCAGCTCAACATGATACTGTTCGGACAGGCGGGACTTGCCAATGGCAGCATGCATCTGGATCAGCTGCTGGTCATACTCAAGCGGCTGGTGGAGGAGCACTCGCCGGATGGCAATGCCCCTCAAGCATTGCGCAACGAAATTGAAGAGCATTGGCATGTGATATTCGGTCCCCTGCCGCATGCCGATTATGAATCCCTGCTGCGGACTTATGGCAAGCTGGAGGTGAAGAATCGCATGAACACACTCAACATTGAACCAACCGTGTTGGGTCGCAAGTCGCAGCCTGTCCAGAAACGTGATCACATGGCATCGCCACCACCACCACCGCCAGTTTGGCAACATGATGAAACGATAACAACAATGCCAGCTAATAAGAGTAAATCCACAAAAGGACGAGCACTGTTGAATGGCAAATGGGCGGATCAGCAGACGCCTTTGCCGCCAGTTTGGCAGCACGACGAACGTCCACAACAGTCACAGCCTGTCGTGCAGCAGCAACAACAACAACAGTTAAATCGAACACCAAAGCAACGCACACAGACAAATGTGAAACCTTCAAATCAGCAGCAAAGGCAGCTGCCAATGCCTCCCATTTGGCAGCATGAGGAGCAGCATAATAATAATAACGCCAACAACAAGGTACGCCCCAACGCAAGGCAACGATCGCTTCCATATGCCCGACCAACTGGACAGCAGCAACAGCAACAACATCAACAACAACTTTTGCCTTGTAATAACATGCAACAACGTACTCCTGCCAAGCTGCAATTGCATCGCAATCGTCCGTTGCAATCGGAGTGCGTTCGTCTGCTCGCCGGCATGGAGCGTGATTCGCGGAGCAGCATCAACACGGATGCCTCGAAGCCATCCATGTTCTGGTCCCGTGAATCGCTCAAGTATCTCGATAAGTTGTTTCAAACAACTGTCAATCCGGAGACTCTGGAGCGACTGCATCGCGTGCTGGATCGTTCGCGTCGCGGACAATTGTCGCATAATGATTATCGTGCTGTCATTCGACTGCACTCAATAATGGAGTCCAACTGAAAGTTGGATGAGGGGATTCTTATAAGGGGGGTTACTTATCAGTTTTATGGTTAGAATTGAGCTTAAACAAATGGATTAATCTTAATAATAATGGGTATGTCGAAGCTATTACCCAATAACGAATAAAATAAATATGGACTTCAGTTTAATTATTCTGCTTTGAACTTACTTTTATTCTTTGGTAACAAATATAATTAATACAAAAATGAACAGATTAAGCTTTTTGTGATTATCATCTTTACACAATACTGTTTGCAGTTAGAAAATGACGGATTTGGCGATGCGAAGAATGTTGGCAGTATCCTTGATTTGGTCCATAAGCTACGCTACTAAGTTGAAGAAATTGGTGCCAAGATAGAGTTGCTTTAGATAGATAGATAACCCTTCTGCAAGCACAAGAGATGAAACAAAATAATAACATCAACATTTGTGTTAAACAAAACTTTAACATGTATTAATTTATTGACTAGAACGGATTTACAGGAGAGTTAAGGACGACAAAGTAATTTACATTTTGAATATCTTTGTTGTTGTATTGCAGCGATTTTACTTAGTGGGAAAATCAGGCCAGTAGTTAATGTAGTATCTGTGTGTAGTTCCCTCGAACAATCGGTCCAGCCAATTGCTGAGACCATCCAATAAATTGTCTTCAAAGAGAACATTTGATTCAGCATCGGATTCTTCCGAGTAATTCACACCAAGGAAGTTGCCAATCTCGGGGTCGTCATTTCTATCCAGCAATTGCTTGGTCATTTTAATCATTCGCTTAGTGCCTCGAGCGCATTCGGGATGCTTGGCATGGTAAACGCAAAAATACTTTCGGTGTCCATTTAATGCTATGACGGTGCCTACACAGTTCCTTGGATTGATCTGTAGCTTCTGATTTGTGCACAATGATAAGCGTAGCAACTCCGAGTACCAGGACAAACCCTTCTCAATAAGCATATGACCAAATAATAGAGTCTTGGTTCTCCTGTATGGCCAAACAGCCCGATGATAAGGCGGAATAAGTTTCGGCCTACTCTGCAGATCCGTTATCAACAATATAGTTCGACATCCGGGCTTCAGTAAACGAACTAATCCATTGTATTTCTCAGCTCTTAGCTCATAGAGTTTCAGCTCTGGCACATGCTTATTCGGCTTATTGCACGATCCATCAGTGTTAAGTTGTCCCTGCGCCTTGAGCGTCTCCTCCTCGGCACGCACAAAGTACATCATTACATATCCAATGCCAAACATAAAGGCAATTGTTCCCAATAGCGATAGGGCTGCAAACAAGTGTTCATCTTCAATATTGTCAGACAGATAGTCCACCAAGTAAAGCAAACGAGCTATCCATTTACTCAATAAGCCCTGAGCATGCTCGTCGAGTAGATTCTGGACAAAAGCCTCATAGGTTAAAGCCTCAGATGTTTTCAAAAGTCTTTGTATAGTCAGATTAATCTCATGTTTGGTTGCATTGATTGCCGTGTTGTTAAGAAAATCTGTAGTTTTAATATCTAATTTGGCTCCGTCGACCCATTCATATTTAATTTGGGTGCTATCACGACGCCAGATGACCACGAGACGTAATAGGTTGTCCTCAAAGGAACCCTTTGAAATGGCATTTAGGAAGTCCGCCTGCTTTTCCTTGTACATGTACGCAAATCGCACTCTGTCCAAGCTGTATCCACTCTCCTGGGCAATGTGTCGCAAGGCTCCCCGGGCATTATCATACTCTGGCGAGTTCTCCGTGATTAGAACCACACACAAACGCTTTCGGGGTCTGTTCCACTCGGCGGGGCAAACGCCTTCGAGCACCTCTTGCGATGATAGCCTTGGCAGGGACAAGTACTGATTCGATGCAATGATGTTATCCAGTGTTTGTGTGGGTATATCGGCCATAGAAATACTGGCCACGGCTCTCAGAGAGTCTTCATTGAACAGAAATAGTGTGTCTAATTTGGGATTCACTTTGAATCGATCGGATATCAACTTTGTGTTCTTGTTCGTCAGATCCACAAATCCAAATGCCACACGATCATGGAAGGCAAAGGCCGATATCAGATATCTTAATCTGGTGACACTGCGCGGCTCCAAGACCAAAGCCCGTACTCGGTTATCAGTCCAGCCATTAAGGAAGTCATTCAGATTATCGTCATTGATCCGTTGACCAATCTTGAACGGCATTTTCTTGCGTATGAATTCAGCGAGTTTCTGTTGCGTATAAATATTCTCACGATACACATAACTATGTCCACCCAACACGAGCACCATCCGGGGAATGTCATCCGCTCCAGTTTTCCGTAGAATACTTGGCTCGTGCGCCGCATTTATGGTCGCAAAGTGAACGCCGAGGGGCTCGAAGGTTTCGATTAATTTCTTGAATGCCGCCACAATTCTTATACATCCGAAGCACCAATCGTTATAAAACATAATAATGTGCAATTTGGTTTTACTCTTTGGTATTATTGTTTGATCGAAATAGTTGGCGGTCACCGACAATTTGTGATACAAACTGATGTCCTGGTCGAAGCCGAACTGTTTGCCGAAGAACTCCTCAACTGGGTCAAAGCCGAAACGATTGTAGCCGCTATAATCGTGCTTTTGCTTAATATAATGCGAATCTTCACTCGTGATTCCATGTCGATCGTAAATCCGACGACGCTCAGCATCATTCAGCAGCTCGTAGGCCTTTTTGATTTGCACAAATTTGCGTTCAGCATCGGGATGATTGTTCTTATCGGGATGCCATTCTTTGGCCAATTGTTTGTAGGCTCTTCGCACCTCCGGCACCGATGCTGTCCTACTTATCCCCAGCTCCTTATACGGGTCATTCATGGCACAGACGCATAGTGCAAACAGTGCACAAAATGCCAGCAACCTGAACATCCAATAATTTGTAGGCATTGTGAATTAATTTGTCGAATTAACTATATATATATCCCTTTTTCTGGTCGTCTTATACGCTCCACTCGCGTATAGGGGTTGGTCCGTGCTCCAGATACGCGGAGAATGATTGATGGGGATATTGATTTATTTTTTTTACTTAATTTTACTTTATTCCAAAGATTTATCAATGCTAGAAACGCACATGGCGTTCTAAATAATTTGTTGTGTTTATTTCACAGAACAAATCTTTTTTGAGTTATTTTTCTACGCTAGATAAATTATTCGCTACACCCGACAGGGTTGACGCGGAGTATAAAACTGCAGAGTTGTCGCCGTTAAGCCAGGTTGCCACTTAAAAATACCTGATTGAGCCAAAAACAAACAAAAAATGAGCCAAATTGAGTAAAAATGAGTAAAAACTATTTTTTTTGCTGTTTATGTTATATTCATATACACGCATATTCACATTTTCATCTTTATTTAGTGATTATGTTATTAAATAAAAATTAATATATACACAAACCTAAAACTATAAAAAATAACTGATTCTGAGCTGATGAAAAACAAAGCCAAAACAAAAAATAAATTGCCATTGCGCCAACAAGAAAAATAAAGAGCCAGTTTTGTGGCAACCGTGCCGTTAAGTTAACGGATGGATTAGGTACGCTGCTCATGAAAAAAATAAGACCTTTACAAATAACCAAATTTTTATTTTTACTAAACATTAATCTATTGGAAATATTTAAAATTTGCCTTATTTTGCCCCTAATTTCAAAGCATACTGAATTGCTTGCAGTGCTGCCAGAGCGATATTAATGAGCTGCGTACCAAGCTGCGTTTGCTGAAAAAATACCAAAAATACTCATTGTAAACGTAGTTCAACACTGAAAGGCTTGTCCAGCACTAGGCAAATTAAAGATAAAAAAAATTAAATTGCCAGAAATACGCGTGTGTGACGTGCTAATAGCTAAATAATAGTTGTGCCTGCAATTGTAATGACTAAATAGACTGAATTTCGAACAAGTGTTTGTGCAATAAAAAGGGCAGCGCTCGCAAAGCGCACAATATATTAAAAAGAATTTTTCAAACTTCGGCTACTGGCTGCAGCAGTAGAAGCCACTGCCCCTGCCCCTCCGTCGCATCCGTTGTCGTTGTCGTCGTCGTTTGTCTACTTTGCGTTGCGTCGTCCCGAATGTAAATGTAACCGATGGACGACGAAGGCGAACCAAACAGATGATATTCACGCCAAGAAAAAAAAAAACAACAAAAACAAAAACGAAGCGCAGCAGCAGCAGCAGCAGCAAACATGTACATATGTATAGCCATATTATTCAATGAGTGTGTGTGCGCGAGCGTATAAAAGAAAATTAGATAAAAAAATAAAATGAAATTAGCGCACGCCTGAATTTCGAGTTTGGCGCAAGGTGAACCGAACCGAACCGAACTGTGAATGTACATAAAAGTCGACGAAAACAATTTTCAATTTTCTCTTTGTGTGTGTTTTGTGCGTGCGAACCTGACTGAAGTGCTGCCACCTGCAAATGCAATTGCAATTGCATTGATTTATGCATTGCACATACATACATACATAGTACATAGTAAAAAGTTCAATTCGCAGAGGAGAGGATATACATATACATTCGTATATACTGTACATATGCGTATGCATATATGTGCATAAATGCACACACAGACAGACACACATGCTGGCTGACTGATAAAAGCCTCATATACTCACACACACGTACACGCACACATAGACACGCATACGACTCACACAGAGCTTTGTAAGTTTACGTTTATGATTATTTTGTAGCTGTTTATTTTTACATACATTCATTCATTCATACATACATACATCTGCATTATTGTTGTTAATGTTGCTGCTAATGTAGTTGTTGTTGCTAAAATATCGCTCTGCTTTCCGTCGTACGTTTTCTATTTGATTTTGCAAACTCATTGAAAAAAAAAAGAAATAAACTTAATTACATTCATGGCTTTGCTGCAGCAGTAATTACCCCGCCGACTCGTCCCACTGACAGCCGCATGGAAATTTCTTACGGTACGCAGCCCCCAGAGCCAAATGTTAATTATGTGCCGCTACCACTGCCACTGCCACTCACTCCATCCCTCCCTTACACCCACCCTCGCACTTACATTCATGCATATGTACATATCTTTCTATGTACGATATGCTGCTCATTGCTGCCACAAGCGAAGCCCATATTGTTGACGCAGTTCGCATCGCGTTTGTTTATGCCTCATACTCACACATACTTACACATACTCCCACATACTCCCACAATTTTTGGACCGTTGCACTGTGATTCCAACTCTATGCTGAAACTGTTGTCTAGTAATTGAGTCTTTAATTTCAAAAGAGAGTACAGTGAATTACCAAATTGTGCTTCAGTCTTATAGAGTTACATTTGGTAAATTTATAGTTCTTATAGTGCACATCATAAATTACAATTTTACATAAAGCTTAATATGTCTAAATTTAAATACTCTAACTCGAACTCTATAACTCGAATTTCTCTCTAGGTCGAGCTAATTGAGTGGCAGTAAAATTAATAAACTTAAGAAAAAGAACTCTAAGTCGA
>JBAMBJ010001869.1:0-35089 GCA_037043495.1 Drosophila recens | reverse complement strand
TTGTAAAAAGATGAATCAGAATAGGGCCCAACATTTTTGGAAAATGTGTTATTTTTTTAATACCTTAAATACCTCAAAATACTTTAAAATACCTTAGCCTGAAATCTTTATGCTTCTCAGCGGAGCTAGGAATTGATTTTAGACATATAGTTTCTTCCTGAAAATATCTTAGAATTCATCGTAGATTACGATTCTGGTGGACGATTACGACGTTTTTTTTCGACCCGAACAAATTGACCCGCCCTAATGTATATATTACATATTAAGATAAATTGAAAAACATTTTAACACGAAAATGTTTACTTTTATCAATTTAAAGATTTTTTTTATTATTTTCTTCTTTTTTTTTTGATGTATTATTTTACAAGTTGTCTTCTTCTATCCTTTGAAAGTTTGGGAGTCCGGAGGAAACGGAGAAGACTCAAAAAACTATATCCATTTGGCCTAGTAAACAGAGAATCATTTAAAGCATCACATTTAACATCTACACACGTTTACATAACACACTCAAATATAAGACATATATTTGTGCAGTTTCTTTTTACAAACGTACGCTGTATCACTTGTATATATTGTAAATAAACCTTTTTGTATACAAAAAATAAAAAATAAATAAAAAATCTACCCTTCGAAATATATTTACTTATATCGTCTGTCGACATCGTCATATTGGAATTTTCTCTGAGTCATCTATAGTTTGCTTTTAAAACTACTACTTCACATGTAATACAGTGATCACTCAAAATAAGCAATAAGGGAAAAATTGCTGTCATTTAATATGTATTATAATAATTACACTAGACTTAGTTGTCAAATTAAAAGAGCTTTTATTTTCGAATAACAACTGTAGTACATATCAAGTCAAAACTGCCTATCATTTTAATTTGTAAAAGACTTTAGTTTAATCTATGATCGAATCGAATAATAAATTTTGAGAGATTTCCAAATGATTTAAGTCAAGACTTTGACATACACAAACAAAGCGTTAGCACTGATAACAGACTTCCAAGACTTTTCTGATCAAATGTTCTTTATCAATCGACAACGTTGCTGACATTACCCATACGTCAAGTGGGACACACTTCAGCCGCTATATAAAGAAGGCGCTAATAATACGACGAGTTAATAGACGCTTTGAGCCAGAACCCAACGGATCAAAGCGAAGTCGCCACAAAATGCTGCTAAAATCGTGTTTGTTACTGCTGCTGTGCAGCGTCGTTGCGCTGTCCACTGCCAACAGCTATGACGGGTAAGTGGAGGAGTCATTATCAGCCATTAACTGAGTCAACTAATGTCCACTTAATCTTCATCCATTTAGTTACAAGATCTATGACATCAATGCCCAGAACAATTTCGAGAAGCAGCTGATGTTGCGTCTGTCGCAGAATGCGGACTTTGATTTCTTCGATCTGCCACGTGCCGCAGATGTTGCCACACGTGTCATGGTACAGCCCAAGGATCAGCCCAGTTTCGAGGAGTTGTTGCGCAGATTCAACGTTGATTATGTCGTTGTCGATGACAATTTGGGCGCCACACTGAAGAAGGAGCAGCTGGAGAACCAGAGCGAACGTTTCATGGAGGAGCGTGCCACCGCAAGGGGCATTAGCTTCACGAAGTTCCAACGTCATGCCGAGATCAATGCCTATCTGGATGAGCTGGCCAAGGCTTATCCCAGCCGTGTGACTGTCCAGACCGCTGGTAAATCGTATGAGAAACGTGATCTGAAGACAATCACCATCACCAATGGCGATGGCAGGAAGGGCAAGAACGTCATCTTCCTGGATGCCGGCATTCATGCTCGTGAATGGATCGCTCATGCTGGTGCCTTGTATGTGATCTACCAGCTGGCCGAGAACTTCATGGCCAATGCTGCGCTGTTGAAGGATTACGATTGGGTCATCTTGCCAGTGGTCAATCCCGATGGCTATGAATATACCTTCTCCAACTCTCGCATGTGGCGCAAGACTCGCAAGCCAGCTGGATCTTGCACCGGCACCGATGGCAATCGCAACTTTGACTTCCACTGGGGTGAGGTGGGTGCCTCCAGCTTATCCTGCGTCGACACCTACATGGGCCCCACTCCCTTCTCGGAGCCCGAGACACAGCTGGTGCGTGATTTGCTGCACAGCTTGACGGGACGTGGTAAATTCTACCTGACGCTGCATTCCTATGGCAATTACCTGCTCTATCCATGGGGCTGGACATCGTGAGTAATCCTCAAATGTGACTCAATAGATCCGCCCACTAAAATTTACTCATTTACAGCGCTTTGCCCACTGATTGGCGTGCCATCGATGAGGTGGCCCAGGCTGGAGCTGCTGCCATTAAGAGCTCCACGGGCACCAAATACACCGTTGGTAGCTCCACCAATGTGTTGTATGCCGCAGCTGGTGGCAGTGATGATTATGCCTTTGGCGTTGCCAAATTCCCCATCTCCATCACCATGGAACTGCCCGCTGGCGGCTCTGGCTTCAATCCCACTCCTGACCAGATTCTGCCCTTCGTCAGCGAGACCTGGACTGGCATTCGTGCCATGGCCCAGAAGGTCATTGAAAAGTACTAAATGAAAAAAACGCCAAAGCAGTTGCAATAAAACACACACACATATTTTATACATATCGATATACAAATTGTCTAGTATTCCATTTCCGTTTCACGCGGATGCGATAAATAAATACGTCCCATCGAGTTGGTATCATGCAGTTGGTATAACTAAGTCAATGACACACTTGGCGAAATTGGTTCAATAGCCTGCTGTGCAGTGTCTGCACTTCAAATTATCGCCAGACATTAACTTACTGGACTTGTAAACAGAAGCAATTATTCAAGTAACGTTACACAGAAAAAAAAATTTAACCTTTTTTTTTAAAAAAACCTCTTTTGTTTTAAACGTTTTTTTTTAAATTTGCTTTTTAAAGTTTTTTTAACCTTTTTTTTTACATTTTATTTTGTTTTTACAATTTTTTTTTAATAGATATTTTTTTCAAAATTTTTTTAAATAAATTTTTTTTTTAATTGACGGGGGAATCGAACCCAGAAATTTTTCAAAGTAGAGTCGGCGACTCTAACCATTGAGCCACCGGACCGGTTGAAATTAGAGAGGCCGAGAGACAATTTTCTGTATACAATTAACCTAGAGATGGACGCCTAAAAAATTCTTGGAATAGATACGGGATACCAGAATTTGTGCCAGACGTTTATGTTGGCAAATTAGAAAATTCAATAAATAAATAAATAATAGATATTGTATCATGTTATCTATTAATTTATGTATAATGTATTTTATAATAGCTATCAGAGTCGGTTTCATCATGTACAAATTAAATAAAATTTAAAAATCTCAAATCTCGTTGCACAACTGTATAGCAGGCTATTATTTTTAATTAATGATTGATAACAGCTAAGTAGGCAATCCACTTAAAATAAATTAGATAATAGCTTGAGCACTTGTTTTGAGGATGACACACAACCACAATTGAATTGTTTTGTATGCCAAGGGCCGTTTTCTCAGCTAAAGTCTAAAGTAATCATTTATATCAAAAATGACCGAATATTACAAAGAAAATTAAAATATACTACTAGTATAATTAGGTTTACAAGGTAAAATGAAACCATAACTAGGAATTTATTAGAGCTAAAGGGCATTTAATTAATTTTGAATTTTCTAATTTAATTTGTTTTAATAAAAACTGTAGTTCGGCGAATAAGATTAAATCCCATCTCATGAAACCGAATTCTTTTATATTTTGTTGTATTTGAATGTAACTTTGTTATACGCTGTCCTCAAACTGAAGTTATTAATAATGCATTCGCAACGGTATGTGGCCAGATATACACTCCTCGTCACTTGAATAGGACACCCTGTACACTATTTTTTCAATTGCTTATAACTTAAAAGCGAAGTGATAAAATAACGAGATTTTTGCACGTTGGTCTTGTGTTACTATTTGTCTCTCTCAGTCACAAGCTGCAAGTTCTGGAAATGAGCCGTTACATTTTGTTTTTTGCTTTATGTTGGAGATTGTTGAAATTGCGTCAAAATTTTCGTGTCACTTGAATAGAACATGCGTTTTGTTTCATCGTCTACTTTGGCAGGAGCTAACACGATTTTTGTTGATCAAAGTTTTTAGCTATTTTCAACTATTGCCTTAAATAAAAAATTAAAATAAGTCGAGTAAAAGCTTTAGCCGATGAGAAAAATTACAATGAAAGGCATACAAGGACTCTGGCCTATCAACAACTAAATTTGTTAAAAAAAATCGAGAGAAGCCGCATTGTCATATCAGAATTCTTAAGTTTTGAGTCTATATATGGAAAAAAAAATGAAAGGACACACGTACAGTGTTCTTACCAATGCGCAATGACGCCTCATATTAAGAAAAGCGTCCAATTCTTACGACCCTGTGACGAACTTTCGTAAAAAATGTGATGTAAATGCCAGTCTATCCACTATAGATCGAGTTATTTTGAATGCTAAACATCTAAAGAGATTAAAATTAAAGAAGAAGCCTCCCTTAAGCCCCATAAGGAAAGCGCAACGCCTCAGCTTTCGTCGTAAGCATGTGGCCTAAACCTCGCAGTGGCATAGCTTGGTCTTCTCCGACAAAAAAAAGTTTAATTTAGGAGCCCCAGATGGTTTTAGTTACTATATTCATGATCTCCGCAAGGAACCCCATCATATGGACCGACTTCATAACAGAGTTGGAGGTGTGACGGTGTGGGGGGCCATTTCGTGCTATGAAACATATCAACTAAATTTTCTGTCATCAACGCTGAATGCATTGTGTTACAATGGCATATTGAAAGAGGCTTTTATAAATTTTTATAACCTTTTTGGACGTCTACCAAGGACTTATCAACAAGAAAATGCGCCGATACACTCAGTTCGGGTTGTAAAATCCTTTAAATAGAGCCAATATATGGACCTACTAAGCGATCCGCCCTACTCACCGGACTTAAATATTATCGAAAATGTTTGGGGATGGCTAAAACTTCAGATTTATAGCTCAGGAAAACAATATTCGAGTGTACCCGAACTATTCAAAGCAATCAAATTAGTTTGGAAAACGATATATTTAATTTATCTGGCCAGTTTGTATCAATCCCTTCCTAGCCGGAGGAATGAAGATTTGAAACGACAATGTGGGTCGACACATTATTACAACATTTTTTTTTTGCCTTTAAACTTAAGCAATTACCCGGTATTAAAGATAAGTTTTTGTTTAAAATTAATCTGAGCTTTCTACAATGATTTTTTGTTTAGGTGTCCTATTCAAGTGACGCAATATTTAAGCCCCGGAATTTGACAGATTTTGATAAAAAATTTTTTGTTATTAGTTAAAGCTGTACCATGAAGAATTCCAGCTGGTTAAAATAATGAAATAAAATGATCTTTAAATTAAAAAAAAAATTACGTCCCTATCATCATTGGTTTGGGAGCAGTGGGCGATCGAAATTACACTTAGGGGGTGTCCTATTCAAGTGACGAGGAGTGTATGTATATTCTTTTAATTGTTACTCACATTTCCATTTATTTGATCACGCTACTTTAACCTTTTTATTATAGAAATTAAGTTTACTTTATCACGGCGTAATTCTATTTATTGCAAAAGTTATTCATTACAATCCGGAGCGTGCATTGAGTGGATATTTTTGTGTGACCTTGCGAGCCATTGCCTCGATGCCCACCCACGTCTCCTTAACCAATCGATCAATATCAGAAGCAGGCGGATCAAAATAGTTAGCTCCGCCAGCTGGCAGCTCCATAGTGAACGATATGGGAAAGCCGGCGTTGAAGGCATAATCATCGCTCGCTCCGGCAGCCGGATATAACAAAGTTGTGGAGCAGCCCACCTGGTACTCCGTGCCTGTGGCTGCCTTAATGGCGTCTCCTCCAGCGCGTCCTACTTCATCGAGATCTGGCCAAGTGTCTGGCAGAGCGCTGTAATAATTAATAATAATAAATAAGTAAAGAATAAAATGTAGTATTATTTTCTACTCACTCGATATAGCCCCAGGGATAAAGTATATAGTTGCCATAGGAGTGCACTGTCAGATACATTTTGCCACGATCAGCAAAGCTGTGGATGAGATCACGCACCACAATTGCCTCCGGTTCGGAGAATGCCTTCGATCCAGCGTAGGTTTCTGCGCAAGGATCTGGTGAGGCACCAGTTTCATTCCAGTGGAATCCGAAATTCCGATTGGGATCAGTGCCAATGCAAGTTTCGTTGCTGGGCCGACGAGTCTTGCGCCACATTCTATTGTCCGGAGAGTGATGAGTGTAAGAATAGCCATCCGCATTCACCACGGGCAGAATAACCCAGTCGTAGTCCAGAAGCAGCTGGGCATTTGCCTCATAGTTGTTCACCAGCTCGCCAATGGCATAAACCACAGCTGCCGGCGAGATCCATTCACGGGCATGGAATCCACCATCCATGAGTATCACATTCTTATTTGCGCGTCCATCTCCATTTGTTATTGTGATCGTCTTCAGCCAACGTCCTTCGAAGCTTTTGCCCACGGTCTTAACAAAGACACGACGGGGAAATTGCTTGGCAAGATCCTCAATATACTGATTGATCTCATCGTGAGTGTAATATCTCTCAGTGCCCAGACGCCCCTCGTAGGGAAACCAGTTCCTCAAATTGCGATTCGTTTCGAACTCACGACGCAATGTTAGGCCCACGTCACGATTTACGACCTTATAAGTCAGTGTGTGATCATCCAGTAATTCGACAAATTCGGGTTGTGCCTCTGGATGTACCATGACATGGGCATTGGCTCCATTGCTCGCAAATATCTCATAGTACGACTCATTTTTTAGCAGCTCGGACAGTACCAAGTCAGCGGAGCGGCCCTTCGCAGACAGTTCATAGATCTTAAAGCTGATCAGCAAATTTAACATGGTTCGTAAGGAAAAACTTTAGACAAACTTACCCATCATAAATACTACCCTTCCCTAAAGATTCTGTTATGAAAAGGCTACACAAAGTGAACCAGAAAAGTTTCATCTTGACTCGTTGACAACTTGAAATATACTGTGCAGTCTATCAAAATACCCAAGCCCATGCTTTCTAATCAAGATCGTTATCAATAGCTACATAACGCAATATTTAGCAATTCACTTCAATTAATCAACAAATTGGTTGTAAAATCATTTAAAAATCGTTGATAGACAGAGAGCGCCAGCCCATGAAGGGTTGTTAAACTTTTTATAGTATTTATCAGCGATCACAATTAACAATCTTCGATAAACCTCACCTACTCCCCATGGAAAACTAATAAAAGAAAAATTAAACCAAAAAAATTACAAAATTAAACCTGTTTAGAAATTGAGTTTACTTTATCATAAGATATTTATATTTATTACAAAAGTTATTCATTACAATCCGGAGCTTGCATTGAGTGGATATTTTTGTATGACCTTGCGAGCCATTGCCTCGATGCCCACCCAAGTTTCCTTAACCATTCTATCGATTTCAGAAGCAGGTGGATCGAAGTATAAAGTTCCGCCAGGGGGCAGCTCCATGGTGAATGATGTGGAAAAGCCGGCATTGAAGGCATAATCATCACTAGCGCCGGCAGCTGCATATAACAAAGTTGTGGCACAGCCCACCTTGTAATCCGTGCCTGTGGCTGCCTTAATGGCGTCTCCTCCAGCTCGTCCAACTTCATCGAGATCTAGCCAAGTGTCTGGCAGAGCACTGCAAAAATAAAATTTGTTAGTAAAGGGAAAAATCTAAATATTTATTCGTGTCTACTCACTCAATGTAGCCCCAAGGATAGAGTATGTAGTTGCCATAGGAGTGCACTGTCAGATACATTTTGCCACGATCTGAATAAGTGTGGATGAGATCCCGTACCACACTTGCCTCCGGTTCGGAGAATGCCTTCGATCCAGGGTAGGTTTCCGAGCAATGATCTGGTGAGGCACCAGTTTCATTCCAATGGAATCCAAAATTCCGATTGGGATCAGTGCCAAAGCAAGCTTCGTTGCTGGGCCGTCGGGTCTTACGCCACATTCTATTGTCCGGAGAGAGACGAGTGTACTCATAACCATCCGCATTCACCACGGGCAGAATAACCCAGTCGTAGTCCAGAAGCAGTTGGGCATTTGCCTCAAAATTGTTCACCAGCTGGCCAATTGCATAAACCACAGCAGCCGGCGAGATCCATTCACGGGCATGGAATCCACCATCCATGAGTATCACATTCTTATTCGCGCGTCCATCTCCATTTGTTATTGTGATCGTCTTCAACCAACGTCCTTCGAAGCTTTTTCCCACGGTCCTGACAGAAACACGACTAGAAAATTGCTTGGCAAGATCCTCAATATACTGATTGATCTCATCGTGGCTGTAATATCTCTCAGTGCCGAGACGCCCCTCGTAGGGAAACCAGTTGCTCAAATTGCGATTCGTTTCAAAATCATGGCGCAATGTTATGCCCACATCATGATTTTCGATCTTATGAGTAAGGTTGTTATTATCTAGTAATTCGAAAAATTCTGGTTCAGCCGCTGGATGCACCATGACATAGGCCATTGTTCCGTTGCTCGTAAAAGTCTCATAGGTCGACTCATTTTTAAACAGCTCGGACCACTTAAAGTCGGAGGAGCGCCCATTTGCAGACAGTTCATAAATCTTAAAGCTGATCAACAATTTAAATATTGTTCAAACGAAAAATTCTAGCAAACTCACCCATTATAATAATCTCCATTCCCTAGGGTTTTTGCTATAAAAATGCTACACAACGCGAACGCGAACCATAAAATATTCATCTTGATTCGTTGACAACTTGCGAGAAACTGTGCAGTGTCTATTAAAATTTCCCAAGCTTATGCCTTCTAATCGTTATCAGTAGCTACATAAGAGAATATTAAACAACTCACTCAAATTGAAATCAGAATTATTTAGTGTAGGCAGTGTACAATTTATTTGAAGAGCATTCTGGGTCGCAGTGCAGGTTTCCCCATTATAATAATAAACATTCTGGGTTTTTCGAACTAAAACTTGATTTTCCACATCCGGCCCAAATTTAAAAACAAACTTGATCTGCGCCCGATATTCAGAAACCTACATACCAAATAAGAAGTCTCTAGCTCCTATAGTCTCTGAGATCGACGTGTTCAAACACACAGATTGGCTAAATCGACACGGCTGTTGATGCTGATAAAGAATATTTATACTTAATGAGGTCTGCCACGCCTCGTTCTACCTGTTACATACATATATTTCACAAAGTCATTACACCCCTTTTTGCAAAATTTCAATGGGCATAGGGTATAAAAAAAGTCTAATGATAAGAGAAGCACTTAATTCTAAAATCCAACTATTTAGTTTTTTAAACTGTTTTCAAAAATTAGTCTTTAATAAACCTCTCAGGATAAAAGAAATACTCATAACTACTACTGTCTCAAAATCATGAACTCTTGTAATTATAATTATCAGTAATTAATGACCTATTATTCTATAAATCTCCCATACCAGAGCTCGAAAAATATGCTCAATCAATCTATCCTATGCGGTCTGTTTACCGAAAATACAGAGACAATGAAGCAGACCCGCTCACATTCTCTCTTACTCTCTCAAGAGAACACTTAAAATATTTTCTGAATTATGCTGCTCGGCGATAGAAAAACACACAGCTCTCTTACGATATCAGCTGAAAGGAAAGCTGAGCATCAACAATTGAGCAAAACGAGCTAAGCGGAAGTTCAAATAAAAAACGCCTAATCTTTAGATTATAGAATTTATTAAACAACAAAATTTAAAAGATTTCAATAACCTTTTCTGCCATGGCACGAATACCAATCCATGTTTCAGTAACAAACTCATCAATGCTGCTGGCTGGAGGGTCAAAGCCAGTGGCACCACCTCCAGTGAGCTCCATGGTAATGGAAATATTAAATCCAGCATAGAAAGCATAATCATCGCTGGCTCCAGCAGCTATATACAGCACATTCGTAGAGCTGCCTACTTCATAGACTGTGCCTGTGGCAGCCTCAATGGCATCGCCACCAGCACGAGCCACAGCATCCAGCTGATCGACAGTGTCTGGTAGATCACTGAGAAAATAAAATAGAATAGATAAATTACATCAAAATACACAGTTAAATAATAATCAATTTTATACCTTGTCCAACCCCAGGGATATAGTAAATAGTTGCCAAAGGAATGGATGGTCAGATACATAATGCCACGATCCGCCAGTGAATGCATCAAATCCCTTACAACAATTGTCTCTGACTCTGAAAAAGCTGTTGGTCCAGCAAAAGTGTCCATGCAAGGATTCGATGAGGCTCCTTCCTCGTTCCAGTGAAAATCGAAATTGCGATTGGGATCAGCGCCATAACAGGTCTGACCCAAGAATCGGTAAGGTTGCCGGGTCTTGCGGAATATGCGTGCCAAGGTTCCAGTCTGAGTATGCTCATAACCATCAGGATTAACCACAGGCAAAATTACCCAGTCAAAGTCTTTTAATAGATCCGCATTCTCTTCGAACTTTTCCACCAACTGATCAATGACATAAAGCACAGCTGCCGGTGAGATCCATTCACGGGCGTGGAAGCCTCCGTCCATGAAGATGACCTTCTTATTGGCACGACCATCTCCGTTGGTGATGGTGATCGTTTTCATCTCCCGCTTCTCATAGGACCAGCCCACAGTCTTAACATAGACACGGGACGGGAACCGTTTAGCCAGATCGTTGATGTAGTTGGTGATCTCCTCATGGGTGTAGTATCGATCTGTGCTCAGACGTCCTTTGCCTGTAATTGGCTTCAAGAGTCGCTGCATTTGACGCTGGGCAAACTCCTCAGCTATCGTGGCACCCAAATTTCCATTGATCAGGCGATGATTGAGCTGTTGAGCTGTGAGTAATCCCTGGAAGCTATCCAACTGCTGGGGACTGACGATCACCCTAGAAGGTTTGCCCAACGAGCGACTCAGGCTAAGGAAATCGAATCCTTCATGGCTCAGCTTCTGCAAGAGCTCACCATGTGCTGAAGTTGAAGGTGTCACTTCATAGATGTGATAACTATAATTGACACTCAATCAATAAAATCCCCCTGCAGAATTTCCTCAAGTTACTTACCCCTTCAAGCTATCTTGAGCAGCAACAAGAGCCAAACTCAGGAGCAGTCCTAAACAGCCCAGCCGCGACATCTTAGCGTATTTTCTAGACTATGGACACGCGTGCCCTTTGCCAGTCACTTAAATAGCCAATTCTTATCTAATCGCACATCTATAAATTCTAAGCAACTTATAATCGTATCTTTCTTAGTAGTCACAAAAAATCAAAATAGTTAAGCATTAATCCGTCTTTATTTACGATTGCGGTTGGTAACATCTTATCGCCTTTTTGGCCGTGGCTCGCAATTTCAGCCAACTTTCTGTGACGATCGAAATCAAGAAATCCACCAATAGGTATTTCCACTTTTATATTGTAGGCATATTCTTCTTAGCATGATTAGCAGATGATCCATTGTTTTCAAACAACTAACTTCCAAAATTGTGATTCAGATCGATGCCAGTGTTTTCTAAATTTATTCAGAAGCTGGAATTTGCAATGTGATTATAGTCGGAACATCAGAAGTCCCATAACTTAGGCTTTTCCAATTTGAAACTGTTACTGTTTAAGTTTTTTTTCAAAACGTAGTCTAGCATAGAAAAAAAACTTCGGCTAAGAAATATGCTGACTCATTAAAGACTAAATATTCTCTTTAAGCTACACAGTACAAATGAAACACTCTTAAGGTCCACTTATATAGACTTTTATTATTAAGCTATTGTTACACTGTCCCACAATTTTTAAAACATTTCGATAACCTTTTCGGCCATAGTTCGAATACCGATCCAGGCTTCTGTTACATATTCATCGATGCTGCTGGCGGGTGGATCAAATCCAGTAATACCACCTTCAGTGAGCTCCATGGTGATGGAGATATTGAATCCGGCATAGTAGGCGTAGTCATTGCTGGTACCAGCGGCAATGTAGAGAGTATTGGTGGATGTGCCCACCCTATAAACGGTTCCTGTGGCAGCTTCAATGGCATCGCCGCCAGCACGTGCCACAGCATCGAGTTGCTCGTGGGTTTCGGGTAGATCACTGAAAAAATTCAAATTTGTTAGAAATTAACAATAAAAAATTTGTCACTTTTTTACCTTGTCCAGCCCCAAGGATATAGTAAATAGTTGCCATAGGAGTGAATGGTCAGATACATAATGCCACGATCCGCCAGTGAATGCATCAAATCCCTAACAACAATTGTCTCCGGCTCGGAGAAGGCTGTTGGTCCAGCAAATGTGTCCACGCAAGGATTCGATGAGGCGCCTTCCTCGTTCCAGTGAAAATCGAAATTGCGATTGGGATCAGCGCCATAACAGGTCTGACCCAGAACTTTGTAGGGTTGCCGAGTTTTGCGGTGTATGCGTGCCAAGGTTCCAGTCTGAGTATGCTCATAACCATCGGGATTCACAACGGGCAAAATTACCCAGTCAAAGTCTTTTAATAGATCCGCGTTCTCTTCGAACTTTTCCACCAACTGATCAATGACATAAAGCACAGCTGCTGGCGAGATCCATTCACGGGCGTGGAAGCCTCCGTCCATGAAGATGACCTTCTTATTGGCACGACCATCTCCGTTGGTGATGGTGATCGTTTTCATCTCCCGCTTCTCATAGGACCAGCCCACAGTCTTAACATAGACACGGGACGGGAACCGTTTAGCCAGATCGTTGATGTAGTTGGTGATCTCCTCATGGGTGTAGTATCGATCTGTGCTCAGACGTCCTTTGCCTGTAATTGGCTTCAAGAGTCGCTGCATTTGACGCTGGGCAAACTCCTCAGCTATCGTGGCACCCAAATTTCCATTGATCAGGCGATGATTTAGCTGTTGAGCTGTGAGTAATCCCTGGAAGCTATCCAACTGCTGGGGACTGACGATCACCCTAGAAGGCTTGCCCAACGAGCGACTCAGGCTAAGGAAATCGTATCCTTCATGGCTCAGCTTCTGTAAGAGCTCACCATGTGCTGGAGTTGAAGGTGTCACTTCAAAAATGTGATAACTACAATTGACACTCACTCAATCAAATTTCACTGCAGAAATCCCTCAAATTACTCACCCCTTCAAGCCATCTTGAGCAGCTACTAGAGCCAACCCGAATAGTAATGTTAACCAGCCCAAACCCGACATCTTAACGTAGTTTTCTACGGCTATTCAGTCACTTAAATAGCCAATTCTTATCTAATCTTAAATCTATAATTTAGAATATTCACAAAATCGATTTTTTTTTTTGGTAGCCAGTAAAAAAGTGAGTGCATTTGGAAATTAATCTAAATTTATTTACGATTGCGGTGGATAACGCCTTATCACCTCCTCGGCCATGGCACGCACTCCCACCCAACTTTCTGTGACGATACCCTCGATGTGGGAGACCCACGGATCGAATCCAAGAAAGCCCCCAGCAGGTAGTTCCATGGTTATGGCCACTGTAACATTGGCAACACCCGCAGCATAGTCGGTGGAATCTCCCGAGGTGGGATACATCATATGATAACCGCTGCCATAGCTATAGATGCCATTGGTGGCATGAACAATTGCCATGGCACCCGCATCTGCCACTTCCATCATTTCGTAGTAGTTCGGGGGAAAGGCACTACGAGGAATAAAGAGATCAGAACTATAGAAACTTCAGAAACACCCTATAAACTCACCTGGTGTGACCCCATGGCAGTAAAAAGTAGTTGCCATAGGAGTGCAGGGAAAGATAAAACCTCAAGCGATCGCTGTAGTGAAGCAACACATCCCGCACCACCTGAGACTCGGGCTGATCAAAAGCATATTCTCCGCGATAGATTTCCTCTGCTGGATCTGCCGAGGAACCATCGTTCTGACCCCATTTATAGCCGAAATTGCGATTGAGATCGGTGCCAATGCTTTCCGGGTCTCTGGTAGGTTTTCTAGTCTTGCGCCAAAAGCGTGAATCCGTATGAGTGTATTCATAACCATCCGCATTCACAACGGGCATTATCACCCAATCGTAATCCTGCAGAAGTTCTTTATTCTCCTCGTAATTATCCAGCAGCTGTTGAATGATGTACAGGGCGAAAGAGGGTGCAATCCATTCCCGAGCATGCATGGCAGCATCGATAAAGATCACGGGCTTATTCGATCTTCCATCGCCATTGCTGATGGTCAGCAATTTCAATGGACGACGCTCGTAGCTCCAGCCAAAAAGCTTGACCAGTGCACGTTGTGGATACCGTTGAGGCAGACTATCCAAATACTCATTGATCTCGGCGTGCGTGTAGAATGCACCAAAGACATCGATCAGCGGCAACTGAATGCGAGATTTGCTGCGTCGATTCTCCTCCCTCTGAGCTTGCACCAATTCAGAGATATCATCTGAGAGTATCTGATGTTCTATGTGCTTCTCCTTCAACAATTTCAACAGACTTTCAACTTGTGTGGGCGACACCAACAGCCTCAGTCCAGTCTCATTATGACTGCGACGTGAGCCCAGAAAATCCCAGTGTGGTTTTTCCCTCGCCAACTGCCGCAACAGTCGTTGCTCATTTTCACTCCGCGGCTGCAGCTCAAAGACCTTGTAATCCTTGTAATCCTGCCAGGCCAACAGGCAGACTGACTGCAACAGCACCAGCAGCAACAGCAATCCCAAGAGTGTAAGCGACGTCATTCGTACAAAGTTAAAATAAGACTAGAGCTCGAATTTCGATACCAATGGCATATCGATCCACTTATCGCTTAATTGGAACTGCTGCCGACTATTCGGTTACGATATCAATAATGATATTATATTTTTTTATGCTTCTGTTGATGGTTATAAGTTATAAAACTTATTGAAATCAGGGTTGGAGAAGCGTTTTAAACTGAACCAGTTCCTTAATGAGAAAGGAACTTAAAACGCATTTTAATAAAAGAGTATAATTTATATATTTTAAGATAAGGTCTTAAGATAATCAGAAATGCTCAATTTATCTTCAGAAAAACTTTCATTATACACTGATTGTATCTTAACTTTTATTATTAATGTTTCAATAAAATATCTCAAAAATCAACTCGGAAACTTTTTATTAAAATTATTTTGAAATGTAATCATTAATTTAAAATGGAAATAGTATCTAAATACACAGATTTACTTGGTTTTAATAAAAAATCTTTGAAATCATAACCAAAATTTTTATAATACGTAAGGTGTTGAACATGTAATCTACAATATCATATTTGATTCGAAACTCTCGCAATCTTAAAGAAAATGCATACCCAATTTTTTTACACCATTTAAAAAATAACACTGTTTCTGTTTCTGTTTTTAATCTCACATTAGCACTTTAATGCTTAACAACGACGACAGTAATTAGTTTAATTAACAAATATAAATTCAATTGCTTAACGACTACAGACTAAAGACGCAACCGCCTTAATACAGACTAACATGCCGGATGAACTCGACAAAGCCGGCAAATGTCTCCTTGCAGACGTGTATGATATCCGAGGTGGGCACATGGAATTCGTCACCGGGTAGCTCGAGCGTGTAGGACAAGGGTATGCCCAGGCTGCCGTAGGCAAAGTCATCCAGACTGCCAGAAGCCTCGTACAGAATCGAGGCTGAGGTGCCGATGGTATACCGTGTGCCGCGATATTTGCCGATTTGGTTGGCGGCCCTCAATGCCACCGAGCGCAAGGTGTTCACAGTGGGTGGCACTGTATTTCTGTTGGAGTTGGAGATGAAATGAAAAATCCATGAGAAATTTTTAAATGGATACAGTGGCAGAAAATATTTCGGTTTTAATTGCTTTTAGCAATTAATTGAAAAGTAAATTGAATTTCTTTTCGGGGCAGAGCCTGCCGGCCCGGCCCAAAAAAGGCCCGACAACCGAACTGGTACACACCTCGCATAGCCATAGGGATAAAAAATGAATTTGCCGAATGAGTGCACATCCAGGCTGAGTTTCACACGATTCCGATTGAATTCCAAATACCGCACCACCGCCGATGTTTCTGGCTCCGAATTTGGCGCCGTGCCCGAATAAACCTCCGAGCAGAGCTGCGTATTGACGGGGATTTTAAAAACAACGAAGGTCAAAGTCAATTTTACAAATCACAATGCAACAAGTTGCTTACATTCTGACTGGCACCCTGATAGTTCCAATGATTGCCAAAGTTACGATTGATGTCCACACCGCTGCACCGCTGTCCACCATAGCGATGACGATTCTTGCGCCAGAAACGATCCTGAAAAAAGCAAATGTATTATGTATTATTATTATTGTAAATTAAGAAATCATTCAGCATTTAATGATGGTATTTTAACTCGAATATTTGCTACGCTTTATTCAAATTGAAATATAATTTTTATTATATATTCATAGATTTTTAAGAAAGCTTTCAGGATTTAATAATTGTTTTTAAACTGGCAAATTTTTTAAGGTTTTTGGAAATGTTTAAAAATTATAACTTGAAATTCCAATTAAAATATAATTTTTATACATAACATATTATAAGGATACATATTTGATAATTGTTTTATGACACGAATATTTACTTTTTGTTTTGAATATTTTAAAAATAATAACTTGAAATTTAAACTGAAATTGATTTGTTTTTTCCATTATTTTTTTGATTAAATAGAATCAACCACTTACCGAAGTATGCGTGTACTCATAACCATCGGGATTCACCAAGGGCACCAGGAAAACCTCGACATCGTTGAGGACACGTTGAAAAGCGCGCAAATTGCTGAGCAGCTCATAGGCCAAGTACAAAACAGTTTGGGTTGTAATCCACTCCCGACCATGGGCTGCTGCCTGAATGTAGGCCACTCGACGTGGACGAGTACGTGTGTTCAGGGAAATCGACAGACCGGCAATGTGACGACCCTCGTTGGAACGACCAAGAGACTCGTAGCGACAGTATTGGGGATAACGCGCTGCCAAGCCGCTCATAAAGTTCAGGATCTCGTGATAACGAGGATAATGCGAGAAGAAGCCACGTGCCTGACGGCGCTTGCGACTATGTGGACGCTCCGACTCACAATCTGCTCCAGGCTGGCACTCATCACTGTCAACGAAATCTTCATCAGCATAGGTGCTGTTCGCCTCCAGGGCTGCCATCAGTTCCATTAGCGGTTGTGTCTCGTAGTCGACTCTCAACTGGGACAGACGAGACTCGAATTGTGGTTTCTTTTGTGGTCCCACTGTCAGCACGGACATGTTCCTGGACAGCAGCCAGAAGTCCACATCAGCATCATTCGTCTGCAGATCGACCATGTAACGAAAGATATCCTCATCGCCATGCTGCACAGTGTACTTGGTATAACTGCAAATAGTTAAAGGATAAAGTATTATAAGTAAAATAGATTGAAGTATTCTTTATTTATTTAAATATATTTTTAATGTATTTATAATTTCTATTTTATTAACTATTTATCTTATGTATTTTCTCTACATAATTTTTAAATTAAAATAAATTTGATATATATAATGAATTTCTATAAAAATTGCTCGTTAGTCTCTGAGCATAAGTTAATTATTATAAAAATTAAATTTTATCTAGGATAAGGTTATTTATTGTGGTTTCTTTTATTATACTATGTAAACTTTTAGCCAATAAATTTCATGTGATGTTCACTTAATCAAAAAAAATATCTGCAGTTTTGAAAAAGCAATTAATAAAGATTTGGAATGTTTAAGTTTATAAATCTTAACCAGCAAATTGTATTTTTCAAAGATATTAATCTGTATTTCAAAATTTTGCTTTAATTTATTTTGTATTAAATGTATTTTAATGTTACACAACAGCCAAATCGTCGATACATCAGAGTTGACCTATTCTGGCTGCATGCAATTGCTTGTTAAATGCAATGATAAATGGATATCCAATTAAAAATGCGTATAAACCCAGCAAGTGAAATGCGATTGCTTCACACACATTTAGATGTCTTCAGCTAATTGGACAACAAAATTAATTTCGTGGCGCCCCCCGAAAATGAGTTGTTGATTCACAAATTTATGCAGAACGCCTCGTTCTCGGATGTCGTCGCCTAGTCGTCAATTGGCGTTTTGCCACCTCTCGATGAATTTGTGGCCAATTTATCATTTCAGAAAATTCCACAAAAGCGGACGACAGACAAGCAACAAAATATTGAAAATCTATGCATATTCATCTTGTGTGCAGACGGAAGCGGAGGCGGAGGAGTTGGCTACCAAAGAAGCTACAGAAGAAACTGAAGACAAAGACGAGGCTAATCACGTGTGGCATTCGGTGGCATACAATGATACATAATTTAATTAAACACCCGCCAAGATACATTCGTATCTTTATCTCTCTATCTATCTCTTTCTCAGGCAGCATGATGCAGCTAATTTTTCATTTTCATCTTGCATTTTTACATAAAGCAACTGTTTACATGTGATTAGTTTGGTTTTATTATTGTAATTTTTAATTTTTTTTGTTTGTAATTCTCGTCAAATTATAAGCAAATGAAGCGCTATTGTTGGGCGCTGCATGGCATCTGGCCTTCTTAAAAGAAAAAACAAAAAACAGATACATGATAGATGCATATAAAGCATCTATTTTTGAACATTAAAACGTGTATTATGTCGAAATATCGACAGCAACAACAAAGGCAAATCACAAAGCAACGGAAGGAAGCAAACATTTTGCGTGCTAATTAAATATCAAGTTGTTTGTAGTTTTGTGTTCATTTTCGTTTTCATTATGACCCCATACGGCACAACACCAGCAACAACAGCAACTACAACCGCAAACAATTCACAGCTGCCCGCATCCATTACTCATACGCCTGATGCGCCCCTGACAAACAACAAACAGTGGAGACGACGACGACAATGTGCAATTTGCTGACTTCTTTGACAAACATTTGCTTGGCATTTACATATAAGTAGTTGATGTACATGTGCAGGTGTGTGTGTGTGTGTATGTGAGTATCTCTGTGTCATCGACGAATCGCCAATGATACTGCTGTTCATACAACAATTTTAGCTGGCGTTTTCCATGGGCTTGTTAAGACAACTAGACGTCGTGTAACGTTTAGCATAAATACTAAAATTAATGACAATTTCTAGCCACTGACATTGACACTCGTACTCATAAATCTAAGTACAATATTTACTGTCAATAGTTAGAGCTCATTAAAAGCTCTTAAATTATCACAACTTATAGCTACAATGAGTTTAAAGATACGTATCTAATGCAATTGATAAATTGCTTAATTATAATTCAAGCAATTACGGAATATTTATTTATTTATTTATTTATTTATTAATGCAAATTTATGAGATGATTAAAAAAGAAATGAAAATGTAGAAAATGAAATTTTATAGTTGATACTTGAAGTTGGCTTTATTATTATTAATTATATTGGAATACATTTTTTATTACTACCGAAAGGGGTAAAAAATCGATCAACTCAGTCAAAACAATCGTATAATAAATACACTCTGAAATATACATTTAACTAATAAATATTTATAGACAGATATTTTTTACATCTTCCTCAGTAAACTCCATTATAGTAGGTAACTATTTAACTATCAAACATTCACACAACTTTCAATATTTAAATTCTATTTCACACACACTCAATTCAAGCATTAAATTTAAAATATACAATAGGTATAAATTATTCAAATTAAAGATTCAACATGTTTAAAGAATTAAAGGAAGCGGTTTGTGTCTGGAGCTATAAATTCTTTCGCTGTGCTCAGTTGGTAACAGTTTTGGCCATACCATATTTAGCCGTTAAGTGCCAAATAGACAGCTTGAGTACATTCGACATTTGCCTCATGTATGTTAGTGTCACACTTGGGGCAGCTAACTTTCTGAACGGAGATCTTCAATGGCATACTCGCATCAGATAATCAACTACCAAACTACGGGTAAGTTAATTTTACTTAAGCTAATAAAGTAAAAGCCTAAAACCTGTTTACCAACTAGATGGATCACTAAAAAAAATAAAAGTAGTAAAATAAAACTCGAAATTTATGTCTGCGAACGAACTGATTGATGGAGCTTAAATGAAATTCTGTAAATTGTAATTTTATAAATTAATATGCATATTATTTTTGTTAATTACCCTTCATAGCCGGCCAGATTGTTGGAGCTGCTGGAGCACGCCAAGCCGACGAGACAAAGCAATAAACTACACACGATTTTATAGCACATTTTTGCTTATATGGTAGTAGTAAATATATATATTGTAATATTGTACTCTCTCTAGCTGTGTTCACACTCCAAACTTTAGCAGTCTCTCTTGCTCTTATTGTATTTGAAATTGTAAATTATGTATTAAAATATGCAGCTAAGCCGTGAGCATGGACATGCAAAATATTTTTGCGTTTAATTCAACAACACTTTTATTTTTTTGTTTTGTATATTTATAATCGCATTCACAAATAATTATTATTTTGCACGTTGCACTTGAAAAGAGTTATGCAATAAAACACAAACTCAACTCAAGTTGAGGTAACTTTGATCGCAGCCCGATTCATCTGTTTCATCTCCGTTTCGGCCAAAGACTGTCGAGCTGTTTGAATCGCGGCTGAGAAAGAAGACGTTGCCAAAGCCAAAAACCCGAAAAAAAAATAAATATGGTTTCAGTTTGCTTTGTAGAAAAGTGAGTGTCAAGGTCAGGTGTGCCGCGGTCCAGTCCCCCGTCCAGTTTCGTATGAAACAACAACAACTCCAACAACAAAGATGATGATGATGGTTTTAAAGACAACAATTTGTGGGCGATTGTAAACGCGTCACGAGATCAAATGCGGAAAGCGTCGGCACGCGTCGTTTCTATATTTATATACACCGATTTTTTCGATCAGCTTAAGTTTTGTTCTTTCCAATTAATTCAACTGTTTAAATTTTGCATAATTTATGCCATTTGCTAATGCTAAGAAGCATTAATAGTCTTTTTTTATATGCAATTTAATGAAGCTTTTTTCTGTAAAGTTGCTTTATTTTTTCGTGAAACTTGTTTGGATAATTTGATCACTTTGTTATCTGGACACAATTTTGTTTCGGTTCTTTTTTGGGTCTATATCGATTCGATTTTTGTTCTCTTTCATGGGTTTTTAGCATCCGCGTATCGCGGGTCTTGAAATGATTCTGAAGCCGTTACTTGTTTATTTACTGGTTTTTATAGAGGAACTTGAATTGTTTAATTGTGTGCATGTATGTCTGTGTGTATCTGTGTTATGCTTTGGGCCAAGTTTATGTGCTTTGTCTTCCTAATGTCACGGTTCGACATGTTTGTTGAGACAGCGCCGTAGGGTAAATTTCTGATTCCTGTTCTAATGAAATCTGAAATTTGAAAGTCAACGTACGACGCCTCCATGAATAAGATGCGCTCCATTCTATTTTGGCCAATTCTGTTAGCCCGGCCATAAATTCGAACACTGAACTATTGACGTGCAAGGTCAATTTGTCGAGTTAGCCGGAAACGTTAAAGTTATAACACTTGTGGTCCATTACAGTTACCACAATGAGAGAGGCAGCTGATGAGACGGATCATTAAAAGCTAAAGATGCGTGGATTTGAGTTCATTAAAACCTTAAGTGTTTTGGGCCCAAACAATACAGCTATAAACATGGCTAACAGAAGCTATTCACAAATCATCGAACGACACTTAATAAAAACTACGTATTCACCTAGAGATACTCAAATTGATATACATACGTATTATTAATAATTATATTTCGAGTTTAACATTAGCTATGATGCGTAATTATGACACTTGACTGTCGCTTTGGGCACTTCCGCTTGACCGGAGATATATTCATCGATTTGATCTTCGATCGAGCCAAATATCAAGATGTATAACTTTAGCAGACATCGAGGCACTCGTTGTGCCAAACTATTTATTAATAACAGAAAAAAACTGAAAACTTAAAGCTAAAAACAAACTTTATATTTCCGGTGCTTCAGCGTGTTGGATAAAATTTGCATTTTAAATTTAACTGTGATTATCTCTCTGCATGTATTTAATAGCCACTTCTGTTGATTGTCTAGCCGCCTTAAGCCTGAAACTAGAAATTTAAGTTCTAAATCATTTTAATCAGTCGAATGGGTTTTAGCTCAGAACTCAGGGCATTCAACTTTTCTCTCTTGACCGCTTGATCTGAAAAGAAATAGTCCCATATTTACACATAATTTTAGCTTAATATTCACATAACTTACATATAGATCTATATCGCATAACGCTCAAGGCATTTGCTCAACATTTGTCTTTATGCATCATGTAATTAGCATATGAAAAAGCTCTCTGAGACTTAAGACATCGAGACTTAGATCAAACTTGTCTCTGCGACCTTAATCATTAAAATAATCAAACTCTATGAGTTTGTTTTGAACTAAGATGATTTGTAAATAGAGTCTTCATAAGTGGGGGTCAAAAAATATCTAAAGACGCAAAAGGTATTATGCTACACCATTTAGCTAATCTGATAGCCAAATTTGATTGTATCTCTTAAATATCATTGCATTTTTAAAAATATATTTAGCTTATTTGACAACTTATTATTTCTAATTTTTAATTACATATGCTCTCTAGTTTAAGAACCTAATATTACCCTTTCACTTTCTTCTTGTTTATAAGAAATTAATTACAAAAACAGTTTGACTTTTTTTATTTGATATTTAACTCTTCTCTATTTCTGCATACTCTAATTGCACCACTCGCCTCTTTTAAGTCATGGTATGCAAATCGATTAATGTGCAGAGAAAAATAAGAGAAACTATCCCTTGGATTGCTCAGTTATAGTGGATCCATTGGAGGCAACACATCGAGAAGCGGAAGAAACTTGGACCAACCTCATGGTAAGTTTGCGTTCAATAGAAAACAGAAAACAGATCGTAAAACGCTATAAACAATGTCATAAACAGCACTTGATGACGTCGCTGCAACTGTTGCTGTTACTCTTATCAGCTCTTAAACGAATCGAAGTATTTGGTTATCACAGCTACGACTTTGGCGTTAGATCACATCAACATGGTCGCAGCCACAAAGATGACAGAGATGACAAGTGTCAACAGCAAGCTGTGATCACACGCTGGATTAACGAACAAGTTGTAAGAAATGCAAAAGTAACCCGATTTAATCAGCGATTGAGGGAATTATTGGATGTCTTGAGCGGAAACAAAACTGCAAAAAATGAGGAGGAATTTTGTTGTTTCTATGAGAAGGATACCATGGATAAACTCTTTAAGGACATAACGGTTCTCTCTGGGAAGTATAAGATCGCTGGAGCAGCGCCGTTTCATACAACCGGGGATATGGGACAAGATTTGGACCTTATTCTGGATAGATTGAAGAAAGTGGTCAATATGGATATGAAAAGCTGTTGCAAACGTTTAGCTAACAATCTCAAGAAGCTGGAAAAGGATTTCAAGAAGCAATTGGAGGATCTTAAACATAACTTAAATGAAAAGAGTGACGAAAAGAAAAAAACTGAAACCGAGTTACATGACAAGCAGAAAGAGCTCGACAATAAGCTGGACCAGCTAAAGACACGCATAGAAAAGTTGGAACTGAAGCAGAAAAATAATAATGAAGAATTGCAAAATGAAAAATGTTGCAAAGAATTAGAGAATAAACTAAATGAGCTGAAACAAGAACTAGATAAAGCCAAAACAGAAACGAAAGATAAGACAACAACCCTAGAAAAAGAGCTAAAAGATCTTCAGGTTAAGCAAAAGGAGCAAGAGGATAAAATAAAAGATATCAATGAAGAAATGAAGAAACGTGCTGAAAATATGAAAAAAGTGATGGAAAACTGTGAAAAGAATTGTGGAAATGAAAAGAATGGAAATGAAAAGAATGGAAATGAAAGAAATGAAAAAACTCAGAAAACTGAAGATAATTCTGATTCGCAGAGATTGGATAACTTAGAGCAATCAATAAAAAATCTGACAGATAACCACAAACAACTAAATGATATGATTGAGACCCTGGCACAATGTCAAAAACTTGAAAACAATCTGAAGAAAACTGAAGAAAAACTCAATCAGATGCAAGAAAATGAAGATAATAATGATCAAAGTAAATGTCAAGCCGATCAGATCAAAGACCAAACTGAATTACAGCAACAAATCGAAAACGCTAAGAATTGCTGCAAAAACATTGATAATTTGGCAAAAGACAGTCAAGATCTACATGAGAAGATTTTACAGATGAATGAGAGCTACAGTGATCATATATCAAAACTAGATGGGGATATCATGGACCTTCAGAATCGCCTAAATGAAGCATTGGAAAAAAATAATCCAGAGAATTCAACACATAACGATAATAAGGATGTAAAAAATAAAGAATCGCCCTTCAGTAATAATTCGACTTTCGACGATAAACTAGATGAAATCAATAAAAAACTGGAACAAATACAAAAAAATCTCTATGATAACGATAACAAACTAAACGAAGCGCTAAACGAATCATTGAAAAACTTTGACGAGTTAAGGCATCTTATCGACGATCAGAAAACTGCTACACAAGAATTCAATAAACAAGCAGAGAAACGATTTGATGATCTAAATGCTCAAAATAATAACAGTAAGACAGTTGATAATAAAGATCGTTTGGATCGTTTGGAAAAACAACAAGATCAAATCAGCGAAGATATAGACAAAGTTCTTGAGCTGGAGAAACGAATTGAAGATCTTGAGAAACAGCTAAAAGACGCTCTTGAAAGTCGAAACTTAACGCAATCGGAAATTGGTAAATGCATCACAAGGTGTAAGTACTTGGATAAAATTGACGATCTTATTGATCGCATTGAGGATCTAGAAACCAAATCGCAAAAGAGTAATTTACCAAATAAGTCAGAATCAAACAAGCAAAACACAAACAAAGAAAGCACAAAAAAACAAAGCACAAGGAATAAGCACAAACAATCTGCTGTCGGAGGAATTGACTTTGCATAAAAGTGAAAACATGTACAAAATAAATGTGAGCTGCAATATTAACTAAATTCATGGCAGAGATCATTCTTACAGCTTAAGATTTAAAAAACAAAAAGCGTCAATAGCTATGATTAAAAAATCAAAACTTTGAATTCATAATATGTTTTACAATCAATGAAGTTAATAAAAGCAATGTTATTGTATCCTAATTATGACATAAGGAGTTGATTAAACGATAAAATTTGAGTATAAAAAATGTTCGAAAAAAATCAAGGAAAAAATAGGTTTTTTAAGAAATCAATTAAATTTAAATATAGAATGAATTTAGAGGCCATACCATATTTATCACTATATATATTATCACCATATATATCACTATTGTCAAAGTTATGATAGTTTGAAGCTGGTCTGATTATCAAACTAGCAAAAAGAAATTAAAATTTATATTAATCGATAGTAGCCTCACCTGTTAACAATGGTAAAGACAGTGTGCCACTGGGTTAAATCAGACTGCATTGTCTGTTAACTGGCTGTCAAATCTGTATATAATCAGCATAACTTTATACGCTATCCAACTATGCCAAATTGTATAACAAAGTTAAATTGCCATGTCAAACAAAATGCTGGCATGGTAAATTGTTTTCGTATCCTTGTTGTCCTTTGTTGAGGCAGGTTGAGCATAATTGCTGGAATTTCGTTAATTTGTAGTCAGTTTTATGCTACCAAATATTTCGTCATCAAAGCTCCAATCCCTCAATTCCGAATTCCCTTACACACACACACCCACACAATGAGACAAACGACAACAGGGAACATTTGAGCCCAGACTTTTTATTTGGCGTTCCCGGAACAAAAAAAATATAACAAACTTTTAGCCCTTTATTTTTCCCAACATGCTAATGACATAATGTGCATACTTCAGAAACGCCCCCAACCGACAGCAAAAGCTCCGAACTGGCAACCTGTCTGGGCCTTTGCGTGTCTCTGCCAAAAAGCACTACAAAAAAAACAGAACTTCACTTTAGGATAGAGTAAATGGAAGTTTTTGACTGTCAAATAATCTACTTTAACAGAGAAAATCCAGGAACAAAACCTCAGATGCCTGTTTAAAATTAAAACTGAATTTTAATTTACCTAAAAAATTTTAAGAAAATAAAAATATATATACATACAATATATCTTAACATTAATCAATTTCCCATTTGTTTACTTTAAATTTATACCATTCATTTTTGAAACCAATATTCCATATCATATTTATTCATATAGGGTATATGAACGTATAATGTAGTTATAGCCAAACGTAAATATATGGCAGTCACTGTGTCAGGAAGTTGACTAAAAGACCGTTAAATGAAAATCAACACGAACCTTGTTCTGTATAAATCAACTGGTTGCGTTGCGGGAAATATTATATATGTATGTAAATACATATACATATGTACACACGTGTGTTCCGACTGTGCAGACTTTTGACTTTTGCGTTGACATGACGTTAGTCGGGCACAAAATACACTGAACAACAAATAATAAAATAAAAAATTGTTCAGATAGATAGTAAAATATTTGAGAAATTTTCAGACTACTTACTATAAATTGTAAAAACTAAACTGATTTCTACCCATATTATCTTTCTATTTCTGATTTGGTATCTTTTAATACCAAAATTGAATTTATTAACTGCAACACAAAATTTTTTTTTTTAAATTAAAATACATAGAAAAAAACTTTCGAAAATTTTGAGTTTCAAAATATTTTTTTAAATTAAAGGACACTTATTATAGAAGCTTCACATATTTCTACATTTTTCTTGCTTCCTCAACCCTGCAGAACAGTGTTTTTCAGAGTCAATCTGCAAACAGAATTTTCTTTGGAGCATAGCTTTAAGGCCTGTAAGTCTATGGAGCCTACTGAACTATGTTCTATGCTCCGTTTCCAGGACGGCACGCCAATGTATGGTATGAAGCGTTTTGTTGGCCGTACGCTTCCTTATTCTTTTTACCATATTTGCATAGCAGGAGAGACTTCACCCCTATCCTGTTCCTATGCTGTCCCAGATGCAAAGCAAAAGTCTGACATTTAGCATATTTGCGTTGTTGTGGCAGTTGCAGTTGTCGAGAGTCGTGTTTGGAGTTTGGCGGGCAAATCGGGCAAATCCAATTCCGCATTACATGCGCTGCCGTGCCCAACTTATTAAACGTTGTCGCTGTCCCAATTTAACGAATGCGAACTCTTTCTTTCCCATCATTGGGAGGACACCCACGCCATGGATATTGTCTGTGCCACTTTTTATGGCTGCTCCTTCGGGTTCTCCACCATTTAGTTCTGTTTCTGCTTCTGGGTCTTTTTATAATGCAATGTTGATAAAATTTGGCCCGCACAATGGCAGCCAGGCCCAAAGGGCTCGCACGTCTCGCTATCGTCGAGCAGCTGCTGGAAATCGAGCCTCAGGTAAGGATTTTTCAAGCAGGCTACGATAATTTTGAATACTCGATTAGAACATGATAGGAAGGAACGCTTTCCAATAAATTCACATTTAGTAACAGTATTTATTTTTGTCGTGTGTAAAAAGATTTGTAAATTTTAAGTTACTTACTTTTTTTTTAAATTTTATTTAATCTTTTCAATTATTTCGCTATCGATCCATATAAATTACACAATGCAATCCACAAAAACGAAACGCGTTAAGAAGCCAAAGGCGCGCTCCCATAAGCTGAGCACCATCACAACGCCCAAGTTGCAGGTACGCCGTCTGATCATACCACGTCCGGATGTGCTGCACACGTATCTGGATTACAACCAGATCAATCAGTATCTGGAGTATATTGTCAATCGCTATTCGAACTTTGTCAAGCTCTACACGCTGGGCATAACACACGAAAAGCGCGAAGTGCGAGCTCTTGAAATCAACTGGATGAATGCGGATAATGTCGAGCTGTCCTCTCTGAGTCGCATCCAGGCGGCCAAGCAGGCGGAACTGCATAAGAGCAGCGGTGTCAAAGGTCCCATGGTTCTACCCGGCGATAGGAATCGCAATATTATCTTCATCGAGGCGGGCACACATGCTCGGGAATGGATAACCGTGAGCACCAGTCTCAATTGCATCTATCAGCTGACGGAACGATATACACGGAATATTGAGATTCTACGCAATCTGCGGTTCATCATTGTGCCCCTGGTCAATCCTGATGGCTATGAGTACTCGCGGAATAAGGTGAGCTTTTTTATAATTTAAATTTATATATCAATAACAATGAGCAGTCAGAAAGTGAACGTAATATACAAAATAAAATAACTAAAATTGCATAAAAGTTGTAAGAAATTAAGAAAAAACCGAGAAAAAAAAGTTTAGGGCGATCTCGTAATTTCTATATAATCGCAACAATTTTTAAGATGATAATAGCAAATTTAATGGAGTTTTAGATACTGTACTTAAGAATTTCAAAGGGAAATTAACTCAAAAATTCATTTAAATATTGTTTTTTTTTTAATATTTGCCACTTACATACCTACATTAAAAAATCGAACTTTTAAAGTCGACATTACTTTAAAATTCATTTTGTATCAATTTAAAATTATATTATAATTTATTCCTATTATTTAATATTATATTCTTAATTTTCATGTTTAGCATAATTGATTTTGTCTACTGCTCTTAGTAAACTTTAAATAAATAAATAAATAAATATTTAAATAAATAAATACATTTTTTAAATAAATAATTAAATATTTAAATAAATAAATATTTAAATAATAAATAAAATGAATGAATGAATGATTGAATGAATGAATGAAATGAATAAATAAATATTTAAATAATTAAATAAATATTTAATTAAATAAATAAATAAATAAATATTTAATTAAATAAATAAATAAATAAATATTTAAATAAACAAATAAACATTTAATAAATAAATAAATATTTAAATAAATAAATAAAAAATAAATAAATATTTAAATAAAAAAATAAATATCTAAATAAATATTTAAATAAATAAAAATTGAAATAATTATCCCCCATCCTTATTCCAAATTTCTCTCTCACCTATTTAGAATCGCAACTGGCGCAAGAATCGCCGACCTCATAAGGGCACCAAGTTTGTGGGCACCGACTGCAATCGAAACTACGATGTGTACTGGGAAAGTGGACCGAGCAAGACCCAAAGGAATACATACAAGGGGGAGCGTCCCTTCTCCGAGCCGGAGACACGTGCCATGCGCAACATTCTGGACAGTGTGGCACCCAACATGTTGTTCTTCTTGTCGCTGCACTCGTACGGCCAGAGCATCATGTATCCGTGGGGCTATTGCCGTGAACCACCGTACCACTGGCGGGAACTCCACACGCTGGCCACCACCGGACGCACCGCTATTAAGACCTACAATGGCAGAGAGTATCGCACGGGGTCCATTAGCTGTCTGACCAAACGCACCATTGCCGGCTCCGTTGTGGATTATGTTTATGGAGTTCTCAAGGCTCCGATGGCGCTCGTTATGGAGCTGCCATCACGTGAGCTTGGCTTCCAGCCGCCTGTCGAAATGATCAGCCAGATTGGACATGAGAGTTGGTTTGGCATACGCGAAATGTGCAAAAGTGCCTTCGATCTGCGGCGGCACATCAAACGGGACGAGGAACCGAAGCCGCCCAGACCGCCGGTCCAAGTCGTGGGTGCTGGCGACAGTCCCACCCACACGACCAGCAGCAGCGAGGAAAAAAGACGACGCCCAAGAGGCGGATCAAGAAGCGTTCCAAGCGTACACTGCTCTCCCAGCATGCAGAAATTCTAGAGTTGCAGAAACGCCACAAAGCCGCAACAACAGCAACGCCCAAACGACCAGTGACAGCTCCCGCAGTGGCAACTCGAGGCGGACAAGGCGATGGACCCTCGGCGGACTGAAAAATAGAGCATATTCAAATGTTAATCGATTGTGTGTGATCGTGTCTTGTACGTTAATTAAACTTTGACTGGGCTTGGTCCCAAATTATACAAATGTTACTTGGGCATTTAATTTTATGTCGGGCATTTTATTTAATGTAGATTCTCCATTGAGAATAACTTAATATTTTGTACATTTCAAAAAAAATCAAATTAAGGAATATGCGCAGTGTCTCTGTATGTGTGAGTAAGTTATGTATGTTTGTGTTTGTTTCAAATTTCTTAAATACTAGTAAAACAGCTGAGATTTTTCACTTGGTTGAAAACAGCGGCATACGCGGCGCAGCGTATTTCTGGCGCAACTTCTCATAAACCTTGCGATCCTGTGAAAGAAAAAGTGTTAAAAAGTTATTAATATAATTTAAAAACTTATTGAAGCAACTCTTTTATTAAATAAATAAAAACATTGTCTTACCTGCTCGCTTACTGAAGGACGCAGCTGTTTCAGTGCCTCTTCAAAATGTTGTTTGCGCACGCACAAATCTTCAATATTGGTATCACCATTGTTAAGCGCTTGACGCAGTGAAAACATTGAAGCCTGCTTTACCAATCCGGTCAAATCAGCGCCTGTGTATCCATCTGTTTTGGCCGCCAACTCTTTAAGATCTACGTCGTCAGCCAGCACAGGACGCTTGCCGTTCTACAAGTGTATTAAAATATATAAATTAACAAGTGATTTATTAACTCATTTGCTAATGCTTACCTTTGTGGTAGCTCGCAGAATATCAGCGCGCTCCTCTTCTTGGGGCAGACCAACATACAATATTGTATCCAGACGACCCGGACGTAGAATCGCCGGATCAATAATGTCCGGACGATTGGTGGCAGCCAGAATGTACACTCCCTTGCGTTCCTCAACGCCATCCATTTCGGTCAGCAGCTGGTTGACAATGCGTGTGCCCGAATTGTTGCCATCGCCGCCTTCCGAACGCTTGGGACACAACGAATCGAACTCATCAAAGAATATGACGCAGGGTGACGAGTTCCTGGCACGCTGGAAGCAAGCGCGCACTGCACGCTCACTTTCACCCACATACTGTTAATAAGAAATGCAATTTTAATCAGCCCAATTTGAAAAGAAACTAAACTACTTACCATATTCATCAGTTCGGGACCTTTAACGGAAATAAAATTAATGCCAGCCTCGTTGGCAATTGCCTTGGCTAGCAAAGTTTTGCCACAACCAGGTGGTCCACACAGCAGCACTCCCGAGGGTGCTTCTAATCCCAGGCGCGTCAACATCTCCGGGTATTTCACGGGCGCCAGCACGGCCAGCTTAAGCTCTTCGCGTATGTCATGCAGGGATCCAATATCCTCCCACGTTGTGTCCGGCACAGTGATAAAGCCTTCGCGCTTTGCCGATGGTTGCATCACTTTAATCGCTGCGGTGAAATCCTCAAGGGTTAGACAGAAATTCGGATCGGCAAACTCTTCTGGTGGATTGTCTAGGAAGTTGGTAAGCTCGGCCAATGTTGGCTCATAGAATTCGTCGGTAAGGATTGGCGAATTGGCATTTGTGTTGGTTGCTGTGGAGGACTCTTCCTTGGCCTCCGTCTCAGTGCTATCTGCATCCGCAGCCGGTTTGTCATCCACTTCCATAGGAGCAGCCTCGTCGTTTGTTTCCGTTGCCTTTTCCCCGTTTGTAGTTTCGGGTTCCGCTTTTGAGGTTGTCTGCTCGTCTGCCTGCTTTTCCTCTGCTTGCTTATCCTCTGCCTGCTTGTCCTCTGCCTGCTTATCCTCTGTCTGCTTCTCCTCCGATTGCCCCTTTTGAACCTTCTCCACCTGTTTGTCATCGCTGGGCTCATCATCATCCAACGTAACTGTGGTCATGTTCATTTCGCTAGCCGCATGTAATTCACGAAACTTTTTCATGGATCTACGCTTAACAGCAATGGTTGCGGCACGGGATACCAAGGCTAAGAGGTCGGCGCCAACATAGCCAGGTGTCAGCTCGGCAATTTTATCGAAATTCATCTTGGCATCAATGGACAAGCCCTCGCACTGAATGCGCAATATTTCACGACGCTCCTTACGCGACGGTATGTGTATGGCAATTTCATGATCAAAGCGTCCAATGCGACGCAATCCCGGATCGAGTGTATCCGGACGCGTGGTGGCGCCAATGACAACCACCGACTGGCCAAACTCAGTGGCCTTCAATTGGTCCAAGCTCGTAATTAGTTGGGATACAATGCGACGTTCCATATCCTTGGCAGCCCATTGGCGATTGCCTGCAATGGCGTCGATTTCATCTATAAAGAGGACACACGGTGAATTATCAATGGCCTGTTCGAAGACATCGCGTATGCGCTCCTCCGACTCCCCAGAGATGCCGCCAATCAGCTCGGTAGCCGGCACTTCCAGCAGCGGCATTTTCAATTGCTAATCAACATAAGAAACTTGTTAACAAAAATAATATACTTTTGATATTAATTTATATACTTACGCCCGAAATGGCACGTGCCAAATAAGTCTTGCCACATCCGGGCGGTCCATGCAACAACAGGCCACGTGAGGGCAGCAATCCCAGTTGAAAGTAAAACTCTGGCGATTTGATATGTATGAGCATCTCGCACAGTTCCTTCAATGTCCCATCCATGCCACCAATATCGCGAAAACTCTCTGCGGAGCGAGCAATTTCGATTTCCTTTTTATATTTGCGCACACGCATTTGCGCACGTTCATTGAATTCACGTTGTTGCTGTTGCTGCTGCCGCATCTGATATTGCTGGTCAAATGAATGGTGGCCTGGTCCATGATGTGGCGCATCCTTGTGTGGCCCAGCATCGCTGCTGTTGCCTTTGCTAACAGAAACAGCAACGACTGAAACAAGTAACCAAAAATATAAATAAAAAGAAAACAATTTTAATAAATTAAAAAAAAATAATTACACAAAAAATTAAAATAAGTTAAACTAGCAGAAAGTGACCAAAAGATTTTGTCAAGTCAAAATTTATAAAGCTTAGTCAATCAGTTTAAATTAACTGCATACTTTTAAATTCATTTAATTGAAAGATTAATTTAACTGCATACTCTCAAAATTTGTTTAACTTTTCATTCTCTAGTTAGAGTTATAAAATATTTCTTAATATATATACAGTGGCGGCAGAATTAATAGGGACGCTCTTTCTTTTACTATAACAGCTATTGTAAGTAAAGTCTTCAAATTTAAAAAATATATTTGGAAAGGTCATTAAGTACCCATTAAAATATTCGAATTTTAAAAAAGGTCTACTTTTTCAACTTTTTTCCTCGATTTTTTCCAAAAAATATTGGGATGCAAAAACATTCTTCAAACAATTTTAGGAGTAACTGCAAAAAAAATTTTTCAAAAATATTTTTGCTAGTATTTTTTTTAATTTTTTTAAATTCCTAAAAATTATCATTTTAACCCATTTTTCCTCATTTTCATGCAAAAAGTGCCTTTTTTGCAGTTTTCAAAACATTATAAAAAATAATAGCAAAAATATTTTTGAAAATTTTCTTTTGCAGTTACTCTTAGAATTGTTTCAAGAATTTTTTGCATCCCAACATTTTTTGGAAAAAATCGAGGAAAAAAGTTGAAAAAGTAGACCTTTTTAAAAATTTTAATATTTTAATGGGTAAATAATGGGTTATGGAAAGTTATACATCATTCAAACGGAATTTAGATGACCTTTCCAAATATATTTTTTAAATTTGAAGACTTGACTTACAATAGCTGTTATAGCAAAAGAAAGAGCGTCCCTATTAATTCTGCCGCCACTGTACTTTATGGGTTAATGCATTACACATTTCTTAACACAGTAAGATTACGAAAAGTGTTGTGAAGTTTTGATAACTTTCGATCATAAATGATTACATAGATTTGCTCACACGATTGTCACATTTTAAACAAAATCTTCAATTATACTCACACTTCTTGGGATTTGCTGGACCAGATGATGTGTTGGCCGAGCTGTTTTCCTGCACGCCTGCAAATGGAGCTATGTTTAATTTTCTCATGACTGCTATCAAACAAATAGATATTTTATTGTTATGCTCAATTGATTGTCCATTGTTTTAGCTCACCTTTCTTGGATGGATGAACGGACACTGGCCTGCTGCCGAGTTCCAAGGGACGCTTTAGAGTTTTAGTTAAATTTGATTGATTTGTTAGATCGGCGTTGATGCCACCGCCATTTGGTGGACTATTTGAGTTATCATCATCATTCTCATCGCCGCTGGAAATGTCAATGGGCTCGTTGCTTGGCTTCGCAGCGGGCGCTGAAGGTTTTTTATTGGTGTACAAGCCGTGCATCATATTGCTCATGATGCTGTTGTTGGGTGCTTCCGCTTCGTCAGATAGATATTCGTCCTCGTAGTCGGAGCTGCTCGCCTTGTCCAAGTTGTAGCTGTCCGAAACAATGGAAAATGCTAAAAGTGACAGAGAACAAAATGTATAAAACTTTATTGAGACACTGAAAAGCCAACTGATGATATACAGTTGGTCAAGTAAGTTTTTTGACAAGTTAAAAAATATTATTTTGCACAAAGCAATAGCAAGTTTAACTTAAACTATTTAAAAAACAAAAAATTGTTTTCTTTCTGTTTGTCAAAACAATTGCCTGACCCACTGTAGTTGCCATACCTTGATGCACAAGTTGTCTGAATGGTCCAAGTTTGCGTCGCGAATATTCGGGATATTTGCGCATCAACTCCTTGGTCATCTGCTTCACATCCAAATATGTCTCGTCAATGTGCTCCTCCAGATACTGCAATACAAATGAAAAAGGAAAACCGAAAAATGCAATCAGTCGCCATTGACAAACTCTAACCTTGCTTTTTTTTGCGTCTTTCGCATTCGCCGGCGACTTGCAGACAAAATGCATTGAATGACAATTAACTGTGCATGCTAATCACCTGTTTGACACGGTTAGTTATCAAATGGTCGTGCAACTGTGGTTTTATCTTCTTCATATTCTGTGTGGACTAGAATTAAAAGCTACAAAAAGCCACACGAAAAGAATTTCGCGTTACCCGCTACAAAAATACGACGCCGACTCTAAAATAAAAAGAAGAGCAAATTGCCATTCACAGCGAACGACAACATAAAATCGAAAAATGCGACAAATGCGATATATGTAACAAATTGGCGCACATTTCGCCCCCTTTTTGATAACATAATTATTAAATCAATATTACTTTAACTGCACAACTACTTACGAAATAGAAAACAGTTAATCAGTTT
>JBAMBJ010001867.1:0-24513 GCA_037043495.1 Drosophila recens | reverse complement strand
TACTAAGGAATTTATTCAAGTCATAAGAAAATAAAATAATTGAACACAAAACTTAAGTCTTTTTTTCGAAGCTGCAAATGCTCGATAGCGCTTGTCCATCGATAGTGCCATCGATAGTCCTCCACCTCAATAAAACAGCTGTATCGATGGTTGTCTTGCCGTCCCTAAAATACTCATTATTCTCTCGCGTTGAACGCGCAATGAACGTGAAAAAATTCAATCCGCTGTCGAGAATTTTATATTCAAACGCAAGTTACTAATTTTTACTAGTTTTATAAATAAACAAGGGTGCATTTAAACGCAAGAAAAATTGTGCAAAAAAAAAAGAAGAAAAGAAAACGTCTTAAATAGCACAGGCCGACTCAAAAAGAAAAGCAAGGTGCAAAAGTAATGAAAACCAGTTATGTATGCGGAGTCGGAGTGATTCCTTTTGTTGAGCAAAAAATGAAACATTTTATGGCGAAAAAATGTTAAATGAAAGTGTTGTGAGATGCGACTAAAGTGAGTGTTTTAACGCTTATTAATTATATGGGCACATCAACAACTAGTTAACAACAACAACAATAAATGGCCAGCTTATAGCCAGACAAGGTTAAACATTTCATGACAACTTAAACTCAAAGACCCCTTCCTCCGTTTAGTTAAAACGACCAAAAAGCCGATTTCCAGCGAATTTCATGAAAAATAAAATACCATAAAAAAGTAAGTACAAGTCCCAAGTATACACACATTGCATGTGCATACTAGCCTTAAAAAAGATCAGATACGTGTGTGTATGTGTGTGTGTGTGGGTTTTGGCGTCGTCTTTGCAGTCAAAGAGGCGGCGGCCGCCTCTGCGTCTGTGATAGTGTGTGTGTGTGCAGGTAGAAGAACTACACACAGATAAATAAATAAGACTCAAGGGCAGCTAGAAATTAGACGTGCGATTTGTTCTTGTGCAAAAAAATAAATAGAGAAAAAAGCGCCGCAACGTTGTCTCTCCCGGGACAGGTGGTTTAGTTATTTGTTTTGCTCTTTTGATTGCTAATTTTGGCCGGCCGTGGCCTATTGCCAATGCTAATTATAATTTAATTTTATATTTTTCTTTATTACTTGTCTCTTCTTTGTGGTCGGTGCGCATTTTATGTAATTGCCGAATTAAAATCTGTTGAAGAGTGAAAAATCGATAAATCAGCGCCGCTGCAGCTGTTGTGATGCGTGGGCTGTGGAGCCCCAGGATGTAATTGGGGTAGGAATAACATGCATACACTGGCAAGCACTCATGTGTGTGTGTGTGTGTGTGTGTGTGTGTGTGTGTATGTTTTTATTTGTATACATGTATTTGTGTGTAAGCCGCATAAAACAAATAAGCCGCTCTATATAAAAACGCCAACGTTTCATGCCCATAGTATTTTTTGGCGGCTGCCGCACTGCTCCTCTCTTGCTCTCTCACTCTTTTACTCATATACACAAACGTATGTAGATTCGTGTGTATGTGTGTGTATATACGCATGCACTTGAGTTGTTTGTAACATTTCGTGCATTTTCCCTTATGCATTTTGTGCAAATAAGAAAAATCAATAAAACTGCTAACGCTAGAAGGGAAATGTATAAAAAGTGTCGAAAGCAAAAGTAAGCCTAACAAATATTTAAATGTGTACATATGATATTAACCCAATTTCAATATGGCAGACAGATGTACGGAGATTAGCGAGAATGAAAGACTCGGCCATTCGAGAGAAGCACGAAAGAAGAGAGAGAGAGCAAAAGAGAAGCCGCGAGCAATGACTGCATGCTAGCGAATAAATTGAATAACAAAACAACAACAATTAAGAATTGTGCAAAAAAGTTTCGTGACTCATGCCGTGTTTTAGCCCATTTGTTAAGTAAAGCGGCTTCAAATGTTTAAATTTAACAAATTTATTCAACTTTTCGCACGCTGCGCAAAATGACGCACACGATACTGGTCAATTCTAATCAGAGTGGCGCCCATTGAGCGTGGGGGCATTCCAATTGGTCAAAAGTCAAGTGGCTTTTGCCAATGCGTCAGTTGCGTCAAAAGCCGTTATAACTGCATGCTTATCCATATCGCTGCAGTTAGCAGCAAACACCACACCAGAGAACTATAACAACAAACAATAGCAGCAATTATAGAATTTTCTATGGCACCACTTTCCCCAATACAACCACAACAACAATAACTATAAATACTAAACATTAATTTCTGGCATTTTCAACATTTACGCTTATGATATCATTTTCGTTGATTGCTCCAATTAAAGTGCTGCAAAACAAATTCTATAGAAAACATGTGTGAAAAATTATGCTATTTATATCTATCTTATTGGACTTATCTTTGTTACCATTTTCTATTGAATTTCCGGCAATCGATCAGCGATGTCTTGAACTTGTATCGCATGCGATATTTAACCCCTTGCGACATCATTAACTATGTGACGCTTATCTATCGAAGTCTGCTTAAATTGTCAGACGCATGTATTTATTTACTTAGGTTCCGTTCAGACTAACTAATATTTGTATGTGCTGGCGCCACCTCAACAAAGAATGTGGATGTATCAGCGTACCAATCTTTGAATATTTCCGAGAGTTTCGCTGCGTTTTGCTGTAAATGTTTACATTGTAAAAGGAAAAATTTGAGATGCGCAGTGTTTTGAATTGTTGTCCGTGATTCAGTTTCTTTGTCAACAAACAACTCATATTCACACTCACGTACTTGTCACGCGCTCATCTCAAGCGCTGACCTAGAATTTGAAGACCGTCTCTTTCACTCTTGTGTGTTGTGTACTTATTTAATTGTCACGTTCATAGGTAAATTGCGCTTCTGTGGCTGCCAAAGAAATGACGCCATATTGCGTGTCTTACTCTCAATGAACTTTGTGTTAGTGCAACTGTGTGTGTGTGTGTGTGTGTAAGAACCCTTCAGTTTCATTCATCAACGATTGTCTGGTGAATCATTAGTGAATGTGTCCCCATGCTTGGTGAATCGTTGACGATTTTGTATGAAAATCGTTGGTGAATTTAACATTGAGAGTTCATACAATCGACGAAAAGGGAACTTTCACCAGTGATTCGCTTGCGTTTCATGGGAGAGAAACCTTGGGGAACTCTGCCGAGAAATCCTCAATGATTCCCTAACGATTCTTAAGCCATTTTCGATAGGGAATCTTCCATGAATTTTGCGGAAAATTCCCCAATGATTCCCTAACGATTCTTAAGCCATTTTCGTTAGGGAATCTCCAATGAATTTTGCGGAAAATTCTCCAATGATTCCCTAACGATTCCTAAGCCATTTTCGTTAGGGAATCTTCCATGAATTTTGCGGAAAATTCCCCAAGGATTCCCTAACGATTCTTAAGCCATTTTCGTTAGGGAATCTCCCATGATTTTTTCTAAAAATTCCCCAATGATTCCCTAACGATTCGTAAGCCATTTTCGTTAGGGAATCTCCCATGATTTTTTCTAAAAATTCCCCAATGATTCCCTAACGATTCCTAAGCCATTTTCGTTAGGGAATTATATAATTTTACACAATAAATTAATACATACGTATTTATAAATTTTATTTATTGTATTATATACAACGGTGGCCAAAAGTATTTTAGCCCCATTTAAAGTTAGTTTTAGTCATATTTTGAATTTAGTAAATGTAAAGTTTGGCATGAACGGAAAGGTCTTTTGAATTCCTTTTGAATGATACCAAACTTTCCTTAGCTCGAGTTAAAGTAGGGAAAGTTTGGTATCATTCAAAAGGAATTCAAAAGACCTTTCCGTTCATGCCAAACTTTACATTTACTAAATTCAAAATATGACTAAAACTAACTTTAAATGGGGCTAAAATACTTTTGGCCACCGTTGTATTATTACTACTACTACTAATTTATATCTAATACATTTTCCTTATTTTCTAATTTTTTTATTTTGTTTGCATTGTTTTTGTTTGCACTGTTCTTTACGCAATGCAAAGCCTTCGATAGTGCTTTTTCTGCCGGCTGTGACGAGTCTACCAGTGAAATGGCTTCTGAAATAACATTTAATAAAATAATATTAATAAAATTAAATAAAATTCAAAGAACATTTAAAATATTTACCCAACAAAGCCGGGAAAAACGAGGCATACACTTTTAAAGCCTGTTTTTTTGACACACCCTCGATGTTGTGCGTTAAAATTACTTCCTCTCCAAGAACTTTTTTAATTGATTTGGAGAGATTGGCTTGGAGAAGCAATTCCTTCATTTTGGATATCTGCAAATAAAGGAAAATTAGTATATTATTGAAAAAAATGGTATTAGCTAATAAGCTTGTACTTACATAAATCTGCCTATTTTCAGGCGAAATTTTCATATCGAGGGCCATCATTTCTTCAGGCGAAGATATGGGGAAGGTAGACCCCTGAGCCTCTGTCGATTGGGCCCCTCGCTGAAGAATCTGTCTCAAATAAGCGTTTTGGGTTCCCACTTTTTCAGCGAGGAGCCCAATCTCGGCCTTCGTCTCCTTTGCCAGACTCTCTTGGGATGTTTTTAAATGCTCCCCCAACTCCTCAATATATCGTCTCAAACCGTCTATTTCGCGACGAAGCTCTGTGTATTCTAGAAAATTAAAATTGGAAATTTATTTAAAATATGACAACATTGTTCGTAATTTGTCTTAGACTATTTTTCAACTTACGTGTTCCTGAGGGATTTTCCGGTTCATCGTCTAAATAAAATTATAAGCATTACTTTATGTTTTTTTAATTTAATTAAGATACTTACGGTTAGTCGCAAAATTGAGTTTCCTCACTTTGTTTGGGGGCTGTCCATTTGATCCTGACATTCTAAAGAAATTATTGGTTAGTGGTTAGCGGTTAGTTGTTAGCGGTTAATGGTTATTAGTTATAGAATTTTATAATATGTATAATATTTTAAATCACTTAAAAACACTTTTTTTTTTTTTTTGATTTTCGAACCAGGGTAGGTGAATCTTCAAAGATATCTAAAGAGCCGTCCCGTTAGATATGCCCGATTCGTTTAATACGCCTACGGACTAAACACCTCCACATATATATTTATTTAAAAAAATGTAAATATTTAAAAGTAGCAATACATAAAAAAAAAAACTTAGCTGTATCTATATTAAAAATGTAAAAATGGTACTAATACCAAACCCCCCTTATATGGCAGGCCTACCGCTTTCCTATGAAACTGTGAAATATTAAATCTTTCTACTTCTGTTGCCATTTTTGAATTAACTAAACATATACCTAGGGACAAAGAGTTCAAAGGCTGCTCAAAAAAACTTCTAATGTCTAAAAATCTTCTACCTAAAATAAAGATTTCTTCTAAATCTTGCTCAAAAGATTCTATCTGAATTGGGGTGTTATCTATTGTAATAAAAAAATTATCTGGCCTTCTATGACTTAGTGAAAATCCCTTTAACTTAAGCACATTTCTATCTAACTCTACTTTATCTTCTCTTCCCCCAATGTGGCTATCTTCAACTATTTTCCTATTAATTTGCTGCAATATTTGCGTGGGTTTACGGACAAATCGCTTAAGAGTTTGCAAATAATTTTCAAAGGAGTAAGAGGAGCCTGCAATCGGATCTCCGATCTGTTTAGCAGTTTCTCTTACATGCAATAAGCCGTGAACATTGTAGGACACACTGTTTTCACCAAAAACACGAGGAAAATTCTCAACAAATAGATTTAACATTTGTTGAGAAGTTTCGAGATTAGATTCTCTTTGTTTTTGGGAACACAGCAGTCTGTAGGCACAGTGGAGTAATAAAAACTCATAATACTGGTCATCAATAATTGTATCTTTAAGAGCTACAATACCAGTGTATAATAGAAATTGCCTAAACTCAGTTGCTTTCCAGTTAGGAAGCTCTAGCAATGTTCTCGGCTTTCGAGCAAACTCATTGGGGATGAATCTTTTCATTGATATTAATATTTCGGAGATCAAATCTTTATTTGGTTTTGAAATCTTACAAACCAATTTATTATTGTATAATCTATTTAAAAATTTACGCATGACACCCAATTCAATGAGATGCATGCAATCGAGTGGGACTTGAGTAACCATTAGGACTCCAAGTTTTTCAAAAGCGGACTGAACAGTTAAATACTCCTTTTTGTGGTGATTAGGGTATTTTCTAGAGCGAAAGTCTTCATCTGTTATTAATTCAGCACAGTTTGTACTAAATGTCAAAACAGAGTCTACTTTATGTGCTACCTGAAGGCACTTGCTACAGCCATGACTGGATGTATGTCCAGGTGTGCCTGTAACAAAAGCTCTTGCAGGAGCATCGCAGACAATTGCTCTAAGTTCTAAGTGAACTTTTTTATTTGTAATGGTGAGGCCATTTTTCATAATATCGGACAATTCAGAAGTAAACTTAGACAAAAATATTTCGCAGTTAAATGGCTTATTGTGACCCATAAATACTCCTATTGGTAAAATAGGGCACTTACTTATATTATTCATTCTAATTAAAATGGGCCACAATTGCGCACGCGAACTTTTAAATAACGGAAGTCCGTCAATATTAATATCAATGCTCAACACATCAGGAAGATTGGGCAAAACTGAAAGTTTATTTAATTGCTTTGACAAGCCGATATGCAAATAGGAGCCTTCTCCAACTTTAGTGATATCCGGCTTGTCAAGGCAATTAAACTTATAGAAGGGCTTTACTTTTAAATTATGGGAATTTAAAATGGAAATTAACTCTATGGCACAGTCTCGTTTTGGCTTATGTTTTAAATACCAATTTTTTAATTGAGTATTTAAATCATTGCCAACTTTTCCTTCTACTACTATTCTGTCAGTCTCTTCCTGCAATTCAACAAATTCTAATTCTTCCCCCACTGCCGCTATCTGCTCAAAATTATTATCATTTAACTCTTCTCCTACATTGGCTCTTTCCCTAAAGCTTCTGCGTACAGTCTCTAATTCCTCACGAATAGCATCTCTTTCCCTTTTAACTAACTTGTGCATTTGCCTATTACCAACCATTTTGATTTTATTGCTACCTTTAAATACTTAAATTTTTATTTTACGGTGAACAACTTTATTTTTAATTGATACAAAAAATTATACATACATATTAAAATATACATATATATATATATTAATATAATATATAAATTTACATAAATAAATATATGTATATATATATATATATATATATTAATATAATATATAAATTTACATAAATAAATATATATATATATATATATATATATATATATATCAATGAAAAAAGAAAATATTAATAATTAAATTGTTAAAATTTAAAAATGGGAAGAAAAAAAAGAAAAATAAAACAAATATATTAATATTAAGACACTTTTAATGGCACTGTCTACTCCCATAAATCAAATTTGTAATAGAAAAAACACTAATTTCTATTTTCTTTAACAAAAATAATATAACCATTAAAAAGAGCACAATTTTTTGACCTCTACTGTGTTTTGATTTTTGGGCGAAGACACTACTATTTTTGTGAACATACACTGGCGATCATAATTATTGGCACAGCAATTATTTTTATTTATTTTGCTCCCTTCCCGTATCATATTGGCATAAATTAAACTTTTTTCCTTGATTACACAAAAAAATAGTGACTGCAAAAATTTTACTTTCAAAAATCTTTTTGCTAATATTTTTTTTTATGATTTTTTGAAAATAGCTAGTAATGACTTTTTTGTATGAAAAAGGGTTAAAATAGTCATTACTAGCTATTTTCAAAAAATCATAAAAAAAAATATTAGCAAAAAGATTTTTGAAAGTAAAATTTTTGCAGTCACTATTTTTTTGTGTAATCAAGGAAAAAAGTTGAATTGATGCCAATATGTTACGGGAAGGGAGCAAAATAAACCCTACATCTCAAAATACTTGCTGTGCCAATAATTATGATCGCCAGTGTATATATCTGCATGCATGTACATATAAAAATTTTATTGCAATTGTTGCTCATCGAGTTGGCAGCAGCTTGCACAAATAAAATAATCTTTATGAACTTACATACATATATGTATAATTGATTATCAATCACGAAATTGATAATCAATCGAAATGACATCACTTAACTTACCTGAAATTGTTTTTTCTTGCGTTTTTTTGTTTTTTCAATCACTTCTCTCCTCTTGTCAAGACTTCAAACGGGCCGTGCTCTGCTTGCTGTCAGGAATCAAATGGACTCGTAGACAAAGCGACGCGCGCCGACAATCAAAGACAAAAACAACAATAGGTCCCGTTAACCTTTTTTTTGTTGGCCCGAGCGCTTGCCACGTGCTGTTGCACATATTTTCTATCGCTCTTGTTGGCAGCGGGGGCCCCGCGGGGTAAACTCGGGTTCGCCCGATTTACAATTTTAGTCGACGTCAACGTCGGCCGAAAACTTGTACGCCCGACAGAGAAAAAAGTAACAACAACAAGAAACCAACAGCCTCTGCCTGCAACGTACAATTTTTGTCGACGTCAACGTCGGCCGAAAACTTGTACGCTAGAGAGGGAAAGAAAATAGAAAAAATGAACAGCAGCAGCCTCTGCCTGCAACGTACAATTTTTGTCGACGTCAACGTCGGCCGAAAACTTGTACGCTAGAGAGGGAAAGAAACAAAGAAAAAACGAACAGCAACAGCCTCTGCCTGCGTCGCTTAAGCAGCACACGCACGACGTACATTTTTTTTGGACGTCGGCACGCACGAAACAAGAGAAACGAACAGAAACAGACGAAAAGTAACTCTGCCTGCGTCGCTCGAGCAGCGGCCGGTCGACGCTGGCAGAACTATTAGAAAAATAACAACAAAATGTCAAAATATAACAACAACATTAAGCGACTGCCGACGAAAATGAATTTCAGTTCTGAAGGGAAAGAGTTGACAAAGGGCAAGTGCGCCAACAGCTGACATTTGACAAGAGAAAATTGCAGTCATAACAGACAGAGTTTAACATATGTTTTACTGTTAGATTACAATTTCTCTTCATTGTACATGTTGTTAACTAGATTAATGACAAATGCAAAACAGGTGTACATACCATTTGTATTTTGCGGTTGGCTTAATCATAACGAAAAAATTTCAACTTTAATTCAAGAATTTACAGCTTAAGCAGACGTTTCTGTCTGTGTGGGCGTGTGTGTTTGTATATCGTATGTATGTATGTAGTATGTAAGCTCTGTCATATCAGCGTAATTTTAAGCTTCAGACTTTGTACTAAAAGAAAAACTGTTTAGCTTTGTGGCTGCCATTGTTTATGCATTAAAACTTCGATCAAAGAACTTGCAGCAGAAGTCATTAATAAATTGCATGCTAGTTAAACTGACTGTAATAAACTGCTTTGATCTCGAAATAAATTTCTGTTAAATTTAAAAGAAAAATGAGAGGGAGGGAGAGTGCATACAGAGAGAGAGTGTATACAGAGAGAGAGAGTATGTTCGAGAGAGATTAGTTGTTGATTGTGTTTTGTATGAATTCGGATCGTTTGTTTGTTGTTGTTTGATTTTTATCTGTTTGTGTGAAAGTGAGTCAAATGAATTTGGACATACACATATGTACATATGTATAAGTGTTCATTTATATGTATGTGATGCGCCCTCTTTTGTTATGTTGTTTTGTCTTATCAGCACTCTCGCTCTCTTTTATTTTTGCTTTTTTGTTGTAGTTTGACGCGGGGGCATTTTATGTACTTTTCCATTAAAAGAAAAGAAATGAACAAAAAACCGTGCTGCAGCTGATTTGATTATTTCAAGTTATTGGCTTCTCGGCTACGTGCAACGAATTTGCTATATAACTTAATTGTTTACCCTTTCGCGTTGCTAATTAATGATTTTTAATTAATTTATTGGTTCGTGGCATGGATATCTTTGGCCCATTTAAAACCTAATTAGTTTAATGGCACACGTTGCAAATTAATTTGAAATATGTATGTTATACTCATCTTCACACACACTCACACTTTCACACACGCGCCTTAATTGTTTACAGATTAGTTTCAGCATTGGGTGTGTCCCAATTGGCGGGTGTGAACAATTAGCTTAGCTAGTTACAAGAAGGAGTAAGAGAGACGGTGCGTTTGTCAGTGTGACCGGCCACTTGGCAAACGTGTCACGCAAACCTGGGCACACCTGCCTATTGAGGGAGAGAGAGAAAGAGAGAGAGGGAGATTGAGAGTCCGCTCATCACGTTCCTACTGATGCTAATCGGCTAAACTTGAGCTATTTTTGGGCACGCTTTGTCTCTTGTCTCTGTTTACCTTGTGGCTTTTTATGGCTATGATTTATATTTGGCACATACTCTATGCCAAATTTGTACACATTCCGCGGAAGTTGTAAATATTTGGCGTTAATATGCGTGGGTTTCTGTTTTTTTTTTCCCTTTTGACAATGATCTTAACTTGACTGTGGTCAGTTCGACAGCTCAGCATCGTTATCATTATCATCATCACTATCATTATCATTGTTATGGAACGACATATAGATACTATTCCCATTCCCATTTCCATTCCCAATTGAACTCAATTGAGTGCTTCATTATGCAAGCCCATAAAAAAATTCATCAATCATTCAAATCGGCAATTCGGAGCACATAAATCAAGCGAGAAAAACCAATTAGGCCAATCAAAACATGAAAATATATTTATTTATTTTTATTAGCACAATTTAAATACTCTATGAATTGAAATCGAACATTGTTACATAAATAACCACATATTCAAGTGACCTTTCTATACTCTATCCATTCATAATTTAATTTCAATTTATGTACTATCATATTCGTATTGAATGTGCATCAAATGTGATTTATGAAGCCACAAAAAAGGCAACTCATAAAACGGCTGCAATCGCCGACAATAGCAACAATAAATACAACAACAACAAAAAAACAACAACAATAGCAACTACTTCTACAGCAAAGTAACCTTCAACACCTCAAAGCTTTGCGCAACATCGAAATCAGCAATATGACGAAAATCAATTTTCAATTTGCATGCGATTTCTTTCGAGTGTTTTTTTCGCGTGCAAAATTATGCAAATTAGACAAACACACAAAACTTGCCGCAAGTCGTAGAGTTAAATGCACTGCACACGAAAAAAAAGGGCCAAAAGACGAAGAATCCAAAATTTATTCACAGCATTTAAATATTTGTTTGGTTTTTGGTTGCACGATTTTTGAAAGGCCTCAAGAGAGCTTTGTTTTGCCCTTCAGAGCGCTTCTTGAGCGCAAAGTACAAAAATAAAGTATGAATTGCATGACGCAGCAACACTTACACACACACACATACACACTGACATGCATGTATAGCGAACAAAGAGTCAACGCGAGAGAGAGAGAAAGACAGAAATGGAGACTAATCCTTATCCGAAAGTGCTTAATAAAGTTCTAAAAGCTTTTGCATATGCAATGCAGAAAAGTGCAGACAATCCAAAGTTGACATTCTTTGCGATCGTTGAAAGCTTCATTGGTTGGACAACAATACAAATATACAATGTATTTTTGTAAGTATGTAATTTAATCATGGTATAATTGATTGGTTTTGTATATTAATTTTCATACGTTATATGTCTGTATTGGGCAACAAAAACGAGTGACTCTTTAAAAAATCTAATAATCGCCCGCTGACTAAACGCTTCGAGGGCGAATTGAAAACCATTTTGATATACAGCAAGTTTACATGTCGCTTATAAATCAAAACAACATGAACGTCGTACTACGATGTGATTTTGTTATGGGCAATGTCCCCAAACTGATGTCGTGCCCATCAATAAAAGGCCACTCAATTAATCCATTTTAGCCGCAGCATGACATACAAATATATTTGCTACGCAGTGAGCTTTCGATATCGATGACGATGACTCTTTGGTCATTTACCTATCGACGCGGCGTAAACTCCAATAACCTCTCCTCGGCCAAAACAAATCAAGATTAATTATTTATTGTACTAAAATTTCGAAGTTGTTGTTTATATTTCTCAGTGGGGTGGCTGACTTGGCTATAAACGTGTTGAGCAGGCGTCATTAAGTTTTTCTTTTTTTTTCTTTTCTTCTGTGCCACTTTTTGCATATGATTCACGCGACTTTTCTTTCCTCATTTCCTTGTTCTTTGCTCCTAACTGTGACTCGTGTTGTCTTTATCTTGTGTATCGTGACTTTCTTTATTTCTTGCTTCTCTTCGCCTGCCCCATACATACATACATCAGTTTCAGTTTCGGCAAATTGGACATGGAAATTTGTCAACCGACTTTTGATGTCTCTGCTGTCTGTGTTTCGATGTCGCCGCAAGCGCGCTTCACACATCATTTTGATTGTACAATTGTGCCGGCTTACAACATAATTTGCCAAATGTGATTAGCAAATTATATGGACATGGAGGCGGTTTTTGGAGTCGTCCACCGCTCGCTCGCTCGCTTTCAATTCAACGCTTCGTTTAACTGAGGCAAATTGAAAGCTTGCCTTGCCACAATTACAGCAAATTGAAAAGTATACAACTTGTAGGCAATAAAAATTGGACAGTGAGACGTCGATTGAGCTCGCTCACAAGTTCAATAACCTCTCTATTTTTTTTGTTTTTAGTCCACACATACATATGCTTGCATGTGTGTGTGTGAGTGTGGCTTATGCTCTTTAAGCTTTTGTTAACAGCTGCTGTGGCTGCTGCTCTCTCTCTTTTCTCTTCTCTTCTCTTCTCTTTGAGGGGCGGCATTAGAACTGACGTTGATGTCGTCATTGCGTGGGCGTTTGCGCTGTGCTCTTTGTGGTTCCTTTTTGAGTACTTGGCGCAGCATTTGTAATTATTCATTTGTTGGATGTAATTTGCTTGCGTGTGGGTGGGCAGTAAAAAGAAAGGTTAGAGCTGCCAACTTAATGTAACTGATTATCCGATCAATGTACGTTAATAAAAAATACACACACATCACTCATTATAACAACTTTCGTTTTGTGCATAGTAAATGACAAATATTATTAACTTGTGCATATCATTTGCAAAGCATATCAAACTATTAAACAACATTTGCGCAATTATAATAAATGTAATCGCATTTTATTTTTTGCGCAATCAAAGTTTATTAACATTTTGCACATTTGCCTAGCAACAACTACAATAACAACAACAATAACAACAATAGCAACGGAGCGGTAGCAACGGTAGAGTCAGACGACCAACAACCGCAAGAGTTGGTTAGCTTTAGCTGTTGAATTTATGTACGTAACGGTACCTGAGCATTCAGTGTTGAATAATGATGGCGCATAAAAAAAGGCAAAGATTAACAAATGAACAAACAACGTTCGCTTTTTTTCTGCTTCTTTTATTTTGTTTTATTTTTCATATGCAAATGCGACTGCCACGCCCACTGTCAGTCAGTTGAAATTTAAAATTATTGTACATTTCCTCGTATCTTTTTGATGGCGGTCATCAAACTGCAATACTCTCTGCATGAGCAGAAAGAAAAGGAACAGAGAAAGAGAAAGAAAGATGTAAAATAAAGCTTGAAACTCTTGAAACCCTAAAGCACAAAGACGGACTGGACCGCAAGAGAGCCGGAACAGAATGAGAGAGACGCTTAATGAGCTTTGTTTTTCGCTTCGACGACGTCTTATCTGCGCACTTTGCATCTGGAAGGTGGTGCGGTGCATACACCAACAACAATTATTACAACAAACGAAACAAAAGCAAACGCCACAACTCTAATCATAAACAATGGAAAATTTACAATATGGAAAGTTGGAGCTGCTAAACTTGTGCTGAGTGTGAGTGAATGTGACGGCCTATCTATCTATCTATCTATTCGTCTATCTATCAAAAGCAACGCTCGATGCTCTCGCAACATTTAGAAAAGTATTATTATGTATAGCAACAATAGCTTATTCAGCGCTAAGCTTTGTTTGTATGTATGCATAACTGCCACTGCGCTCTAATAATTATTTATAATAATTACATATTTTTTGTGGCCTGATGCTTAAACATTAAATTTTTTTTGTATACCCTATTATCACGAGAAATATAAGCTTATGGAGTTGCTTTGAATTGATTAACTGATTCGCTTTAAGAAAATATCTTGTTAAAATAAATATTTTATATTCAATACACACTATTTCATAGGGTATTCTTATAGTCGTATTTAGTCTATGCATTTTATCTGTTTCTTTTTGTGCTGCCTTTGCTCGAAATACTCAAAATTTTGGCTATCTTTGTCTCTCTGTCCAGTTCATATGTCTCGCTATTTATTGCTGTTAATTAATCTTTTGCTTTGGCTTCTTTTTTGCTCTCTGTCAAAAAGCTTCTGAAGCGATCGCAATCGTGCGCTGACCTTGAACATTGCTCAACACATAAACACTCACACGTACATATGTATATGTAGACTAGCAGTCGAATAATTTGATAGACGAATTCTGCATTTTAATCGAAAAATTGCACGCACTTTTCATGCTTGAATGTGGGCTGAACAAATTCTTGGCAGACAGTCGGGCCTTTATAGCCATCATTCCATTTGCGTCGAACCTGACATTAAAATTTTAATGCACTTTACGCTCTGCGTCTTTCTTTCTATATTTTTGCGTTAGTTTTTTTTTGGCTTTGTCGCCTCGAGGCCATAAATATTTCATTTTCGTTGCAAAATGTAAAATACATTTAATTTTTGCAAGTTTTCTTTTGCACATGCTGCGTCTGAATTTGCATATTAAGACTGAATTTTGTTTTTATTGCCAACGCGAATTTCATCTTCTTTTTCTTCATCTTTGTCGCTCCCCTTTTGCTGCTGCCTAAATTGACACTGGGTCGAAAACAGTTGGCAAATGTTATTTGCAGTTTGGCGCCTGCAGTCTCCAGTCTCCACACTGGGATGACATCAGCAGCAGCGGTAATAAAACAGGGGAAAAGCTTAGTTTTTCGCCACCCAAACTTTTATTTTTTTGTAACTAATTTAGTGCTCATTGGGCGTTTTAATGATTAATCGCGGAACAGAAAAGCACGTACCGAAAGCATCAACCAACAGTTGGGTGGAAACGCTATAAAAACGTGTATGTTTTATGTTTGTAATAAAAATGTACAATTGTTGTTGTTGTTCTTTTTTTCTTTTGTAGGCTCGCTATTTTGTGTAATCAACGTGCAATGAACTTTTTCACAAGCACATATACACACACACACTAATACAAAGGCATAAATATAACATGACAGCAACAAATTGAGGCAGGTTCTCGTCTGCTGCGACTGCGACAGCGACAGCGGCTGCGTCGGCTGCTGTGTTAGGCCGTTTAATAATGTAGCTTTGCCGTATCACACACTCACTGTACCGTATCAGCGACAGTTTTGTTTTTATTATTGTCAAAGACACTGACATAAACTTTTATTTTTATTTTCCGCATATACAAATACAGGCTAATTTGCATAAAGTTTCACACGCCGGCATCGCCACACACACACACATACAGACAAATGGAGAGGGCAGACACTTACAACCCACTCTCAATAGCAATGCACTTGTGCCCATCAGCACTCTCTCTCTCTCCCACACTCTCACACCAGCTAAAAGTCATTGCGAGCACTCGCTCTCCCACTCTCATTCGCTCTCCCACTCTCCTTCGCTGCTGTTGCTCTCTTGCACAGCTGCTGCTGTGGGGGCTCTATTGGCGCCGTTGACGATGCCGCGACTTAGTATCTTTTTAGCTTTACGTTCGTGCGTTACGTTGGCGCGTCATCGGATCGCGTCTTTCGGTTGTCGATTGTTTAAAATAACGTCGAGTTTAATAAATAATCTCGTTGCTGATTTATGCCACGCTTTGTTGGCTCTCTTTGATTGTTAGTTTCTAATTTGATATTAGTTTATAAGAAATTTCGCCGAATTCACAAGACACGAAATGGAAACACGAGCCAAAGCGATTTTGATTAAGAGGCTATCATTTGCTGGGTTTTTTTTTTGGGTCGACTGCGGAATTTAATCAGTAATAATATGTTACTGTTGCTCTCAATTATTTAGTCGAAATTCAATTAATTTCAAAAGGCCATTGACAAAAAATTGTATAAACTTCCGCAACAACTTTTATGGTTAAACAATAGAAATAAACAAAAACAATGACAGCTTGCTTGTATACAAAAATATACATATATTTGTTTGTAATAAATGCAAAAATGCTGTGTAATTAACGAAGCGTGGGCCGCACACGCATTTTAAACTATGCATAAGTAATGTGTGTGTGTGTGTGTGTGTGAACAAATTCCAGCTGGAAACTATAGCAGTAACAATTATACAAATGTGAATATAATCCAATCCACACAATTCAAATAATGCGATCCACATTCCACACAGCTGTGTGCAATGATTTAACAGTTGACTTGAGATTTGAATATTGCTTGGTTACGTCTGCGTCTCATTTGACTTCAAGGGCCTCCACATTTTGACGCCTGATTGAGTTACAAGTGAGCCCCCTTTCAGTCTGCCTCCCCCTCCGTCGTCATACATATGTATATCAATGCGAGGGTTAACTCGAGATTATCTACGATTGTTCATAATTCGTGTTGAGCATTTATATTTGCAGCAAACAAAAAATTCCTTTATTTATATGCCATGTATGACATTTTATAACATTATGTCACACCTCAAATTTTTAATCGATGATCGAATAATAATTTTCTTTCAACCAAGAGCTGAAATCGGTTTGCTTTGAATTTTAATTTGACTCACTGTGAGATTTTTACCAAATTGAGAACTTAATGTATTTAATGATTAATGATTTGCATGCACAAAAAATCTAACTAATTGTGTTGACAACTGTGAGAGTTAAAACTGAAAATCGAATTCTGTGGAATATTTTGCGAAATGTCATTTTTAAAAGTTAATTGTTAATTTAAATGTCAACAAAATGTGATCGAAATAGATAAATCTACTATTTATAATTCTGAGACGCTTAATCATCTTTGGATAACTTATTGAAAGCTCAAGGCTAAAAATTTCTTCAACTTGTGAATGTATGTATCTAAAATATTTACTAATTTATATAATATTTATTAACTAAAATATTTGTCAGTTTTTAAGGGGTATTTTATATTTAAGTTGGTTAACTATTATATGTAACCTCGCACAGCTGGAGAAGATGTTCGCTTTACATATTTAATTATGAATTAAACAATGTTTCCCATAACTTTTGCAATTGTTCATGTTTTTTAAGTTGAAGAGTCTTTGTCTTCTCATCAAGTTGACAAAGGTCAAGCTAAAGTCAATGCCAGGGGTCGAGATGCGTTAATAAACGCCTCATTGCATTGCAATGTAAATTTGTACACTCCGTAATATTTATACATATATTTTTGTAAGTTCATTAATATTTATTTAATTATCATTCGAGCTTGTTCCGGATGATTGAGCTGAGCTGCCAAACTGCCAACTTTGCAGTTAATTTTGAAAATAAATATGCTTATTTTGATTTATTGACGAGCACGTTTTCTGGGTCTGTTTTCGGTTATTGTTATTGCTGGTTGGTAGCCTCACTTTTTAAGACTCAAACTCAGGGTCAGTCTAGTTAGTTGTCTTCCTTAATGGGTTGTTCATCACTTGCCACATCGATTGCAACTTGGTTCTAAATTCAAAACACACATGCGAGATCTTAATCCGTACATTTGCGTGTCACAAGGTCCTAAAGTCCATCCAAACAATCAACACACAACCCAAAGCCTCCTCCTCCTCCTACTCACTCCCATCTCCCATTCCAACTGGTTGTAAAAATCAGGGCCCATTTCTGACCTCGTAAATGCTTTTGCCATTTCTGCTGCAATCCAACAAACTAATGGCCAATGAAGACCCACATTGCCCACTTCTTGCCCACCAGTTTCAGTTTGTGGCCAGTCGACAACGCCTCAATTGGTTTCTTGGTTTCTGGGCCAACAGACGAAAGTGAATTTCTAGTTGGACGGACTCTCGCCGTCAGCACGAAAGCCATCAAAATTTCTTGACTGCTTTTGCTTTTCTTTACCACTTTATTTATACACATACATATATTCTTTTTATTTTTTTTGGCAAGCTATTTGTCAGTGCAACTTGCAGCTCATAAAACGAAAGCACTTTTGGCATAATATATAAAGTACAAGTTGTAAAGAAAAGTCAGGCACTTAACTTTAATAGTTAACCCCTTAAGTACCGTGTATTTATCAGACTTTTTCTTTATAAAGAGTTATATTTGCCAAAAATGCTAAAATACGTGTCGATTTATTTGGAACATTAATCTTTGAAAATGAATTTGAAACTAATTGAATGAATTTAGTATAAAATGATTTCAACAATTTATCATTAAAATTTTTCCACTTTGTTGTAGTTTTCTATTTCCAAAATATTGTAAGCTATTAACTTAGCTTAATTAAGTTAATTCACAAGTCGTAAAATCTAATTTTAAACGATTATTAAGATGACTAAAAATAATTGTAATAATTATTGTAATATTCTAGTGCTTATTTGTCAACAATGAAAATCCCACACGCTCCATGAAAGCACTTCCATATACATTTTTCATATAGAACTCATTTGGTTAACTGAATATACTATATGGAATTTATACAACTTTTATGCATTATAGATATATGTATGTGTATCTATCAAAAGTATATTTGTATGTATATTTTGTATGCGTTATTAAACAAAGGTCGTGTGGGGAATGAGTAATGCGGTGCTAGAACGAGAATCCAGACAAAGTCAGGCAATAAATAGAAAAACATCAGACAGACGGACACTGATCGAAGATTATAAGCATTCGATAAAACAATCAAAGAGACGTAAGATTTGAATTTGCTGCCAAATATGGGCGTAACAAGTTGACGCGACTACAAAATCGATGACGACGACTATCAACAATAATAATAACAAAAACAACAACAGCAACACAATATAAACATGTAAATTTGGATTGTATAAGATTGAAAATATTGTAAATAAGTGTCTAGCGATCAAAGCCAAAGAGGAAATGGAAATGTTGGGGACTGATTTAATCTGAAGTTTAAAGTCAAAACATTAACAGGGCGGGAGGTTAATTGCAAGCGATAGTTGAGGGACTTGAAGAATGATGGTTAAAACCATCTGAAATAGCAACTGTCTGTCTGTGTGTCTAATTTATGATATTTTACACAAATTTCCCTCCCCCTCTTGTTGTCAGACGTGGAACGTGTGCTGAATGTCAAAAACCCAAAATCTAAAAAAATATAAAAATACGATCCAACAATCTGCGGATCTGTGTTGAACCACCCAAAAACCAGTCGAATACAACAACGAATGAAAGGGGAGAAACATGTTGCCTGTAGATAGCGATAGACTTGTAGATAGAGAGAGGAAGAGAGAACGAGAGAGTGGGAGATAGTGAGGAAGAGTGACAAAATGATGGCGTTTATTAATGCGACTACATTGTTGCCAATGTTGACTTCATCGATAGACAGATAGATAGATAGATAAATGCAGAAATATTATACACATGTATACATTGTAATAATAATAATCATCATAATGGGGCTTTCTGTATTTATAGCAGAAATGAAAAAAGAAGAAATAAAAAATTATGCGTCGTGTGGTCGCGCGATGAGTTCGCAAATTGTCAAAGTAGCTGCGAGTTGGGATCGAGGCTCGAGGCTCTGACCAGTCCCGCCTCCAGTTTCTCCTGACAACGGCGACAACTTGAAACGACGCCTAAACACCATACACACACATACACACCCCAGCAAACCATCGGAGTCCGCACGGTGCTCCATTAGGACTCCCTGTACGGTGCCCTAACCCTCCTAGGGAGGCTCCGAAAAGTGTCCCAAAGGAGCATATCCGACGGAGAAAAGGGCCTTTTCGACATATATGAAAAAAGTGTGCCTATAGGACTCCTGAAATGAGTGATTTCGGCGTCCTAGAATGCTCATTTAGATAACCCGCAAAGACTCCGAGCGGACTCCATTTTTACCTAATGGTTTTTAGAAAAGGACTCCTCAAATCATCCAAAGATAACCTAGATGGAGTGTTTTAGGATTGGTTTCGTACTCCGATAATGCTCCGAAGAGGAGTCCCTATGGTTTCTCAAAATGCTCCTTAAGGATTCTCAAAATGCTCCCTACGGATGGTCAAAATGCTCCATACGGATTCTCAAAATGCTCCATACGGATGCTCAAAAAGATTCATACGGATTCTCAAAATGCTCCCTGCGGATGCTCAAAATGCTCCGAAGAGCCCCAGGGTTTCTGAAAATGCTCCGTATAGGAGTTCCTACGGCTTATTAAAATGCTCCAAAATTCTATTTATAATTTTTAAGTGGTAAATTTTTTTATTGAAAAAAATATTGTATTAGTTTATTAAAAATACATAATCTATGTTTCAAGAAATTAAAACTTATTTCGTCTTCTTGGAATGGCGTTCTTTAGCTGTTTGAAACCACTTGACGGTCGCTCGGGTGATTTCATCAAATTGTCTTCTAGCTTCTCAAACTCCTCTACCGAATTGAAGGGAGATTTCAAAATAGGCGATTCTTTTTTTGGATTTATTAACTTTTGAGTCATCGATAGCTCCGTCAGTTGCTGTCAATGCATTTTTTTGTTGTCTTGTATCTGTAAGGAAGAAGTTTTAGTAATAATACAAATTTAATAAGGGCTATTACCTACCTCACCATTGTTTTTATTTTCGCGTGAATCGCGATTGGGTTCCAGAGAATCACTTAGTGGCATGTTTTCACAGTCATCTTAACATCGAAAAAATTTAGTTATTGAATATTTGATTTTGAAAAAATGTTTCTTTTACCAGTGAGATCAGAAGGCGTCTTCTCTCCGTTACCGTGAAATTTTTCATCTTGAAATTTTGTAATAATTACTTTAAAACGCTTTCAACAACCCGTACAACACGAATGAGATGAAATTTACACAAATAATCTGACATGAACATCTGACGTAAAAAACAAAGCATAACACTTTTTTCTCCTGCTACGGAACGCTCCGGAAACGCTCCTTAGAGGTGCTGCTTAAGGAGTCAGTTTTCAGTCCTACTTCGGAACGCTCCGAAAACGCTCCTAAGAGGTGCTGCTTTAGGAGTCACTTTTAAGAGCGCTCCGAAAACGCTCCTAAGAGGTGCTGCTTTAGGAGTCACTTTTAAGAGCGCTCCGAAAACGCTCCTAAGAGGTGCTGGTTTAGGAGTCCCTTTTTACTCATACTTCGGAGCGCTCCGGATATGGCTAGCTGGGACACAACACAACACTAATACACACACAGTATACAAATTGCTGAACAAATTGAGTACCAATTGCGCCTCGAGGCGTTTTTAGTTAGAGATGTGCGTCTTGTAAACTTTGCTTGGGGAACAAATCATGAATATCTTACAAATGTATATGCTAATGATGAAGCACAATACAAAATATTGTGTAAAGTTTCCAGTTTAATTAATTTAAATACTATGTTTAATTTTGTAATATTAAGAATCTTTATTAAGACGAAACTCGAAATCTAATTATAGATCGCGAATTGAAGATTGTTGTATTGTAAACTTTGTTAATGTATTTTTTTTTGGTTAAAAATAGAACATAGCTCAGTAAAGATCTATTCCAAGTTTATTGAAGTGTAATACTTGAGAATATAACAATTTTATTTTACAAATCTGTTAAATTGTAGATTATTTCTTTCACAATATGAACGGAAATTAGATAAATCTATAAAATTGTTATATTCTCAAGTATTTTTCAATAAACTTGGAATAGACTTTACTGAAACTATGTTTCTATTTTTAGCAAAAAAAAAAAAATACGTGCTAGTTTACAATACAACAATCTTCTAATTATGCGATCTATAATTAGATTTCGAGTTTCGTTTAATAAAGATTCTTAATATTACAAAATTAAACATAGTATTTAAATTAATTAAATTTGAAAATTTACACAATATTTTTTATTGTGCTTCATCATTAACATATACATTTGTAAGATATTCATGTTTTATTCTCCAAGCAAAGTTTACAAGACGCACATCTCTAACTAAAAACGCCTCGAGGCGCAATTGGTACTCAATTTGTTCAGCAATTTGTATACTGTGTGTGTATTAGTGTTGTGTTGTGTCCCAGCTAGCCATATCCGGAGCGCTCCGAAGTATGAGTAAAAAGGGACTCCTAAACCAGCACCTCTTAGGAGCGTTTTCGGAGCGCTCTTAAAAGTGACTCCTAAAGCAGCACCTCTTAGGAGCGTTTTCGGAGCGCTCTTAAAAGTGACTCCTAAAGCAGCACCTCTAAGGAGCGTTTCCAGAGCGCTCTTAAAAGTGACTCCTAAAGCAGCACCTCTAAGGAGCGTTTCCGGAGCGCTCTTAAAAGTGACTCCTAAAGCAGCACCTCTAAGGAGCGTTTCCGGAGCGTTCCGTAGCAGGAGAAAAAAAGTGTTATGCTTTGTTTTTTACGTCAGATGTTCATGTCAGATTATTTGTGTAAATTTCATCTCATTCGTGTTGTACGGGTTGTTGAAAGCGTTTTAAAGTAATTATTACAAAATTTCAAGATGAAAAATTTCACGGAAATGTTTCTGGATGGAAGGGACGGACAGAAGACGCCTTCTGATCTCACTGGTAAAAGAAACATTTTTTCAAAATCAAAAATTCAATAACTAAAATTTTTTCGATGTTAAGATGACCGTGAAAACATGCCACTAAGTGATTCTCTGGAACCCAATCGCGATTCACGCGAAAATGAAAACAATGGTGAGGTAGGTAATAGCCCTTATTAAATTTGTATTATTACTAAAGCTTCTCCCTTACAGATACAAGACAACAAAAAAATGCATTGTCAGCAACTGACGGAGCTATCGATGACTCAAAAGATAATAAAACCAAAAAAAGAATCGCCTATTTTGAAATCTCCCTGCAATTCGGTAGAGGAGTTTGAGAAGCTAGAAGACAATTTGATGAAATCACCCGAGCGACCGTCAAGTGGTTTCAAACAGCTAAAGAACGCCATTCCAAGAAGACGAAATAAGTTTTAATTTCTTGAAACAGATTATGTATATTCAATAAACTAATAATATAATACAATATTTTTTTCAATAAAAAAATTTACCACTTAAAATTTATAAATAGAATTTTTGAGCATTTTAATAAGCCGTAGGAACTCCTATACGGAGCAGTTTGGAGACCCTGGGCTCCTCGGAGCATCTTGAGCATCCGTAGGGAGATTTTGAGAATCCGTATGGAGTCTTTTGAGACATCCGTATGGAGCATTTTGAGCATCCGTACGGGCATTTTGCATCCGTAGGGAGCATTTTGAGAATCCTTAAGGAGCATTTTGAGAAACCATAGGGACTCCTCTTCGGAGCATTATCGGAGTACGAAACCAATCCTAAAACACTCCATCTAGGTTATCTTTGGATGATTTAAGGAGTCCTTTTCTAAAAACCATTACGTAAAAATGGAGTCCGCTCGGAGTCTTTGCGGGTTATCTAAATGAGCATTCTAGGACGCCGAAATCACTCATTTCAGGAGTCCTATAGGCACACTTTTTTCATATATGTCGAAAAGGCTTCTCCGTCGGATCGCTGGGACACTTTTCGGAGCCTCCTAGGAGGGTTAGGGCACCGTACAGGAGTCCGAATGGAGCACCGTCGGACTCCTGATGGTGTCCTAGTTCTCTTAGGTAGGCTCTGAAAATGCAGAGAGCATTATCTTAGGAGAAATGGACCTTTCCTCAACATCTATGACACAAAGTGTAAGCCTAGTATGGATTCGCTTATATGAGCGATTTCGGTTTCCTAGCATGACTCACTGCGATAACCTCGCACAGATCCGAAGCAGGAGCATCCGACGTAATGGCTTTTAGAAAAACTCAAATATGCTAGAACCAGATGGTAATTTCGGGATTCTTTCGTGCCCAAAATGCTCCGTGGAGCAGTCCACGTGATGGTTTTCAAAATGCTCCATTCACGGATTCTCAAGAATGCTCCCTACGGATGGCTCAAAATGCTCCATACGGATTCTCAAAATGCTCCCTGCGGATGCTCAAAATGCTCCGGAGAGGAGCCCCAGGGTTTCTGAAAATGCTCCGTATAGGAGTTCCTACGGCTTATTAAAATGCTCCAAAATTCTATTTATAATTTTTAAGTGGTAAATTTTTTTATTGAAAAAAATATTGTATTATATTATTAGTTTATTGAATATACATAATCTGTTTCAAGAAATTAAAACTTATTTCGTCTTCTTGGAATGGCGTTCTTTAGCTGTTTGAAACCACTTGACGGTCGCTCGGGTGATTTCATCAAATTGTCTTCTAGCTTCTCAAACTCCTCTACCGAATTGCAGGGAGATTTCAAAATAGGCGATTCTTTTTTTGGTTTTATTAACTTTTGAGTCATCGATAGCTCCGTCAGTTGCTGACAATGCATTTTTTTGTTGTCTTGTATCTGTAAGGGAGAAGTTTTAGTAATAATAAAAATTTAATAAGGACTATTACCTACCTCACCATTGTTTTCATTTTCGCGTGAATCGCGATTGGGTTTCAGAGAATCACTTAGTGGCATGTTTTCACGGTCATCTTAACAACAAAAAATTTAGTTATTGAATATTTGATT
>JBAMBJ010001865.1:0-44434 GCA_037043495.1 Drosophila recens | reverse complement strand
AGTAACTTGGTCCTATGCAACGGAAGTACCCAAAAAACATACATGACGTCTTTGCACTTTTTTGGAAATTCCAACGTGTTATTTCCAAATTTATAAAAACTAGGAAATGCCATTAACCATGAGAGGTCATCGACGACGTCGTACATAAAATACCAATCATAATAATCCTATAGATAAAGTTCGACAAAACGTCTTTTTCAACTCTAATTTATCTAGTCTTTTATAGGGTGGCCCACGAAAGAGATGCATTTTAAAATGGTTATAAAAGAAACGAGTGTCTATTTTTCTTATGTTTATTTTTTTTTATTGAATAGCCCAAACATTGCGGTTTATTTGTGGAATACCTTTTTATTCATATGGCTGCCCCGGGAGGCCTTGCAGTAGGCCATCCGATCGACCCAATTGTTCAGCACATTTTCGATAGTATGGATGGTTGGCATAGCAGTTATCCTTGACGGCACCCCACAAGAAACGGGGTCAAATCGCAGCTGCTAGGAGTCCAGTTGGCATCGCCTTTTCGCCTGATTATTCGATTTTCGAACGTACCACGCAGAAGTTCGACTGTAACGTTAGCTGGAATCATATGTCGTCGATGTCATCATTTTCCATTCCAACATGTCACCATTGACGGTTAAGGCGGCTACTGATTCGTTTTCCAAGAAAAACATGCCAGTGATGCCGCCTGACCACATACCGCACCAACCAGTCAGTCTCCAAGATTACGTACGGGTTTTCGGAGCTCCAAATGCGAAAATTCTGCTTATTGACGTTACCACCGAGGTGGAAATGAGCTTCATCTGATAAGATGATTTTTCGGGTTGTAGCAGTTTCGGTTGAGCACTCACCACTTTGGAAGTTAGCTTTCAATATTTCCCAATTTTCTTCAAGAGTAAACTTAACCATTTCGTAAACTGCAAACCTTTTACTAAATATCACTGCGGACGGCAGTCCGCGCTAGTGACGAAAGCAGCACGAAGGGTGCGAAGGCGACTAGCATATATACACAGGAAGAATGGAAGATTTGCTATGACTGTCCGATCAGGTCGAAATATATACCGATCGAAAGGTGTCAACCTAACTTACAAATGTGCATACTAAGATTTTTGGAAACTCACCTGGTTCGTGAGATAAACAGGTGTAAGTGGGAGGGGAAAAATTTAAATTATTGGAGCTAATGGGGCCGTTGGAGCCTTTTTGAATTTTCGTTGAATTTTTTACAATTCTCATCAAAAATACGCGTCGAATGACACCTCGATCATAAAAATCGGACAACTGGTTCAAAAAATAATTAATTTTGAAATTTTTAGGGGCCTTCCGAAAATGAGATGAAAAGTCAGTCTGTCTGTGTGTTTGTTTGGATCAAATCGTTGATTTAGCTTTAAAGTTTGAATGAGGACTTGTTCCCGATCAAAAATCTAGAAACGTTTGTTCTACGGCTTTTTCAAAAAAAAGCTAGTTTAGCGGGAAATCGCTAAAAACCGCTAAAATTAAAACCCTTATAGCAGTCAAACGATAAAAGCTACAGATGTGATATATATATCGTTGAAAAGGTATTTTTAAGGGCTGTTATGCATACATTTTAACTTTTTTTCTAAAGTACATAGGTAAATTGCTACAGGTGACATAAGGTATTTTCCCCCACATTTTGGCGGTTTTTGAGAAAACGCCGCTAACGTTTTTTTTTAAATTTCAATATGTTTTAGTTTGTAAAATTTCGCGTTTTTTGATATATGACACAAAAAATTTTACCGATAGGTTTGGAAGATATAACCTATTAACTGAATATATACATTTTACTTTGAATTGGAATAGGGCAGCAGCAACAAAGTGTCATAGCAGCCAGTTTGTTTGTTTGGATCAAATCGTTGATTTAGCTTAAATGTTTGAATGAGGACTTGTTCCTGTTCAAAAATCTAGAAACGTTTGCTCTACGACTTTTGCGAAAAATCGCTAGTTTAGCGGGAAATCGCTAAAAACCGCTAAAATTGAATCCACCATAGCATCCAAACGATAGAAGCTACAGATGCGATCTATATATCGTTGAAAATGTATTTTGAAGGGCTTTTTGCACTGCTTGCAGCGTAATGCGGAAATTACCTGTTAGCTGAATACATACATTTTACTTAGAATGGGAATAGGATAGCAGCAGCAAAGTGTCATAGCACCCAGAGTTTAAGAGTGCTGATAGCTTTTGCGCTGGGCATGTGTGTTTGTAAAGGGGACCAATGTTGCCAGACAATTTGCTTTAGCTTGTACAAACAATAATCAAAGTTGACAAAGCTATACTGTCAAAAAATATTGCAATTTCAAAATTTCTGAGGTCTTATTCAAAAATTTCTGATATCCCACAAAAAAAACCTCTTTACGAGGTAAAAGTCTAGTGACGAAAACATTTTCATGCCCCAAAATTTCTGATATCCAATTTTGTGACGAATAATATTAAGTTTTACATATAAATTATTTTAAGCAAAATTTTTGCATTCGGCACTGCGCAAAACAGTGAGTTTTATTTGGTATGAAAAATAGATACATTTTAGCGCAATGTGCCGAGTGCCAAAATTTTGTTTAAAATAATTTATATGTAAAACTTAATATTATTCGTCACAAAACTGGATATCAGAAATTTTGGGGCATGAAAATGTTTTCGTCACTAGACTTTTACCTCGTAAAGAGGTTTTTTTTGTGGGATTTGACACACTGACAATGTCATTTGAGGTGTCAAAGTCGAAATATTAAGTAGTTCAAAAAGCAACCGCTAGATGGGCCACCCTGTATTTATAAATATAGAATTCTGAGCTCTTCTCTATTTGTCTTGTTATTCAAAACATAAATTAAAAAACACGAAATGTAGGTAAATTAAAGGAACTACATATTTTTCATAAAATGTAATTTTTTCTTAAAAGTAATGCGTTACACTTAAAAAGAAACAAGTTTTTAACAAGAGACACAAAGATTAATTTGATGCTCTTCACAGATTTGGTTTTCACATTTTTTTCAAGATGTTTTTGTCATTCGTCGCTTGGAAGGGGGACAAAATGTTATGTTATTGTTATGTTCTGTCAAAAACAATTTAATTGTATCCATAACCTTATAATCTAAAAATTAAATAAGTACACATTAGTGCTTTCAAGGGTGTTTGGATGATAGTATTCACTGCGCCTGGATAAATACAAATTGAGCTTATATAACGCGAATTCGATCTGATCTTAGCAGAGAATGCAATAATATTGAGCCTGGCAGGAATAAAAAGAAAACTATATCATATTATAACACTGAGTATGCACATTTAAAAATCCCTTATTAGCGGGCTATTGTGTTCCGAAATGATTATGTAAGAAAAGCAAATAAATCCTACATGTTGCATAGGAATTTAGAGATTTACAGTATTCAAAAAGTGAGCTTAATGATAAATTGTAAGCACCAAAGTATTAATGACCTCAAATCGTCAAACCTACTTTATTCCTCATTTAATAACTGGGAATAAGGATGGAATATATTATTAAAGCTAAAAATATTCTCCATAATGCAAAAAAAGGAAATAAATAACATAATTATATAGAATATAAATCAAATACAAAGATAGAAAAATATTTTCAGTACATATGCTAATTTCATAGCAATTTTAGTTTTTTTGGAATTTTGATTATAAATATTCAGTGTACATCATCATATATTTCAACTTGCAAGCACTGCAGTCTTTTTATTCCCCATAAAGCTGTTGGCCTCATTGTTAGACTTAAAGAGCATAAATTTTAGGAACATTATAACTTGGTGAGTAATTTTCCAATTGGTAGACTGCCTAATTGTATGCTCCGTTATAAACTTTAAGTCTTCGACATCGCAAAAGTAATGTGTTTGTTAATAATTTATTCCCTGCATTGTCTGTGTGTTTCCTTTTGCATTTCTAGTCCTAGTCCATTCAAAGTTGTATGCGGATTTATCTGCGGCCAACCTAGCTGCCAATTAGAACTCGTTCTATTTGAGCCTGTACACGGTACGTATGCGTAATTGACGGGCAGCAAGAGCATAGATCAACAACAAAAATATTGTTATCCATAAGCCTGAAAGGCTTTCAGGTGCTTTAAATGCCAATAGAAATTAAATTTCTACAAAGTAGTCACAGTTCACATTCGATTTATGTTGCGCTTTTAAATTTCCCCTTACCATAATTATATTTCAGTTCCCTTCCTTTGACTTCTCCCTCCATTCCTGGAATGTCAAAATGTGAGCAGCTCTTAAAACTTAATCCATTTGGATAGTAATTTGCAGCACCTGGAATCCTTGCTGGGTGGCGGTCACTGGCAGAGTGCCTGCGGACAATGTGGCAATACTCGCTACCAAAAGTTACAGTAACCCGACAGCAGCATCAACAACTTGGTTGGTAAATTAAGTTGCAACACAGCACTTGAATTATTGAATCATTCACTAACTATGTGTCTGTAACTGTATCAGCTTTTTTTCCCCCTACTACTTATATTCCCCTAAAAGTTTAATTACTAAATTCAACATGTTTTTTAATAAAAAATGCTTCTATAGCTAGAAAGGTGTTTGTTCTGGAACTCTGCCATGCATTTTCAATGTCATACTGCATAATACTAAGTTACAATCTGAAACTCCTCATCATACAACTAAAATTAAATATAAAATATAATAAGTTTAGTATTATCATAAAGTTTTTATTGAAAATCAATTAAAAGATATAATAATTTTAGTGTAATAGTTATAACATTTCTAAAAATCGCATTGTGATTAAGTTGTAATATTGCAGTTAATGCAGTTTCCATTGACAAAGAAATTTCCTGGATCAGCCACTGGATCGGCTATTGATAGAAAATATTTAATTGTAGTAAATTCATAATATGATAGTGTTATTAAAGTACTTACCACTGGCGAATGCCAAGAGACCGAACACAAAGATGGTGACAATAGAGATGATTTTCATGATTGTGGATGGTTTTTCAAAGACTTGTGATAAACTGATCATCTTAGGGAATTAGCACCTTATATACATATGTAGTCCCTTGTTCCTATGCAACCCGAAGTACCCAAGAAACAAATATGACGTCTTCGCTTATCTGGGCATTCCACCAAAATACAAATATGACGTCTTCACATCTTATCTGGGAATTCTACTTTATTATTGTTGTCTTGGGTTAAAATTTATACAAACTGGGAAATGCCTTGCAATATTATTTTATGGTATCTTCGCCACAGTACAAAAATTAACTATTCTAAAATTGAAATAAATTAAAGTAATAGAATATATGAAAAGCGTATATGTAAAGAAAATATTTAAATAGATGTTGATTTCTATAATAGTTGTTTTCATAGAAATTTAAATTTTGAATGAATGTTGATTGTAAATAATCAGGGATAAGATCTAGTAATTATTGATTGTCGACATCATTTGTATTTAATAAGCTCCCTGTCGTATTTATAAAATCACCTTATAAATTGCAATAAATCGAAAACTACTGTCTGCAGCGGAATACAATGTATAGAGAAAATGAAGAGGAAGAAGAAACGAAAAGAATGCATGTACAGTTAGTTCACACCAATCTAACGGTACTTAACAAAGAGCACCTTATTAAACTCTTAGTGTTGCATATTTATAAATTCACAATTTCACAAAAAATATTTTTATGCAAAAAATTCTTGGAACAGTTCTAAGAGTAACTGCAAAAGAAAATTTTCAAAAATATTTTTGCTAGTATTTTTTATAATATTTCGAAAATTATAAAAACTACAATTTTAACCCATTTTTCCTCATTTTCATGCGAAAAGTGCCTTTTTTGCAGTTTTCAGAAAATTATAAAAAATACCAGCAAAAATAATAGTACACAGTGCGTATGCGTAATAGACGGGCAGAACAAGCATAAATCAACAAATCGCAACTTCTTAACGCTTTTAATGTTCTAAAGAGTCCTCTTTAATTGGTAACAAAACAGCAATTTAAATGCTCATATATGTATGTGTCTAAACATTGTTATCCATAAGCCTTAAGTATTTTCAGGTGCTTTTAACGCCAATAGAAATTCAATTTGTATGAATAGTCGCAGTTCAGCTTCGACTTAAGTTGCGTTTTTAAATTTCCCGTTTTTTTATTTCATATTTTCTTTGAAGTTTATTGCGATTTCACAATACATTTTATTTAAAGCGTTTAGAGTTTGGGTTTCCTAAGGGTATCCCAAAGGTATCAACGGGTATCTTAAGCAGTATACCATTATGTAACTTTCTATAAAATAAGTATTAGTAGGCAGACAACAATAGCTTTGTTCAGAAACTCAACTGGCGCTAAATTTCCATTTTTCTTAGAGAAACTACCAAAGACTGTTCCGTAAAAAAAAAAAATAATTCTGAAAATAAAATTGAATCAATAAGAATTGAAGTTTTTTGGTTAAATGTTTTTTTTTATTTGTGAACTACCAATTCAGATTTTATGCTCATTGTAGTTATAAATATTAAAAATGTTTGAGTAGTTATTGGCGATTGCAGAAATGATTAATTTTGTTTGCCCGCATTAACGTTGCAATTTATGCAGTGTCCGTTGATAAGGATATTTCCATCTGGATCAGCCACTGGATCGGCTTTTAATAGAAAACATTTAATTGTAGTAAATTCATAATTTGATAGTATTATTATAGTACTTACCACTGGCGAAGGCCAAGAGACCGAACACAAAGATGGTGACAAAAGAGATGATCTTCATGATTGCTAATAGTTCTACAAAGACTTGTGATAAACTGATGATCTAAGGGAATCAGCACCTTTTATAGTAACTGGGTCCTATGCAACGGAAGTTCCCAAAAAACATACATGACGTCTTTGCACTTTTTTGGAAATTCCAACGTGTTATTTCCAAATTTATAAAAACGGGGAAATGCCATTTACCCTAAGAGGTTATCTTTATTTTAATAAAGGAAAGATCATCGTCGTCGAATCGACGACGTCATACTTTAAATACCAATCATAATAATCCTATAGATAAAGTTCGACAAAACGTCTTTTTCAACTCTATTTTAAGTATCTAATCTTTTATAGGGGGGCCCACGAAAAAGATGCATTTTAAAATGGTTATAAAAGAAACGAGTGTCTATTTTTCTTATGTTTATTTTTTTTTATTGAATAGCCCAAACATTGCGGTTTATTTGTGGAATACCTTTTTATTCATATGGCTGCCCCGGGAGGCCTTGCAGTAGGCCATCCGATCGACCCAATTGTTCAGCACATTTTCGATAGTATGGTCCTCAATGGATGGTTGGCATAGCAGTTATCCTTGACGGCACCCCACAAGAAACGGGGTCAAATCGCAGCTGCTAGGAGTTCAGTTTGCATCGCCTTTTCGCCTGATTATTCGATTTTCGAACGTACCACGCAGAAGTTCGACTGTAACGTTAGCTGGAATCATATGTCGTCGATGTCATCATTTTCCATTCCAACATGTCACCATTGACGGTTAAGGCGGCTACTGATTCGTTTTCCAAGAAAAACATGCCAGTGATGCCGCCTGACCACATACCGCACCAACCAGTCAGTCTCCAAGATTACGTACGGGTTTTCGGAGCCACAAATGCGAAAATTCTGCTAATTGACGTTACCACCGAGGTGGAAATGAGCTTCATCTGATAAGATGATTTTTCGGTTTCTAGCAGTTTCGGTTGAGCACTCACCACTTTGGAAGTTAGTTTTCAATATTTCCCAATTTTCTTCAAGAGTAAACTTAACCATTTCGTAAACTGCAAACCTTTTACTAAATATTTGACACACTGACAATGTCATTTGAGGTGTCAAAGTCGAAATATTAAGTAGTTCAAAAAGCAACCGCTAGATGGGCCACCCTGTATTTATAAAAATAGAATTCTGAGCTCTTCTCTATTTGTCTTGTTATTCAAAACATAAATTAAAAAATTCGAAATGTAGGTAAATTAAAGGAACTACATATTTTTCATAAAATGTAATTTTTTTTTAAAAGTAATGCGTTACACTTAAAAGGAAACAAGTTTTTAGGAACAACAGTTTTAATTTTGTACAAGAGACACAAATATTAATTTGATGCTCTTCACAGATTTGGCTTTCACATTTTTTTCAAGATGTTTTTGTCATTCGTCGCTTGGAAGGGGGACAAAATGTTATGTTATTGTTATGTTCTGTCAAAAACTATTTAATTTTATCCATAACCTTATAATCTAAAAATTAAATAAGTACACATTAGTGCTTTCAAGGGTGTTTGGATGATAATATTCACTGCGCCTGGATAAATACAAATTGAGCTTATATAACGCGAAGTCGATCTGATCTTAGCAGAGAATGCAATAATATTGAGCCTGGCAGGAATAAAAAGAAAACTATATCATATTATAACCAGGGATTAAAACCCTAACCGAAACCGTAACCTTTAACCGGTAAAAACCGATTGAAATTTGAAACCGTAACTGTAACCGTAACCGAAAAAAAAAATTTTCGTCTGACCGAAACCTTTAAACCGAAACTCTGTAAACCGAAATAACCGTTTAGTAACCGTTTCATTTATAAAGGTTCATTTCGGTTTTCCATAAATGCAAATAAAAAAAAGGAATAAAAGCAAGTTGCAAAAATTATCTGCATTTTATTGTCTTCTGCATGTACACACCAGAGAGCTGCAAAATTCACTATTTTTCTTGATTTCCTCATACGCACAAATCTTACTCAACTCCACTCACTGTTCGAAACACAGCGTTGAGTAAAAACCAACTCATGCTGATGAGCACATCAATCGTGTTCATACTCAGCTTTCTGAGCGTTTAAATTTAGGCTCGTGTTTAATCACTCAATGAAACGAAGAGTTGAATAAAATCAGCTTATGCTGACGAACGAATCACTCGTGTACATGCACAGCGATTTCTTAGGAATATGCGGCCGAGCTTCGAGCTTTATGCATGGGCTCACACAGCGTGTATTTTCTTTTTGTAATAATCTGCTGTGTGTAGTACACACATGCATATGAACATAGACGTACATACATACATATGCTCTCGCGCTGCGTCAAATGTTCTCAAAGACAAATGAGCAAAATTTGCTACAAAAACAATACAAGCGTGCCCAGTCCCAGCTAGCAATTGTAAGATCTTTACTGATCGCAATCTTCTTGGAGAGTCTTTTTTGACTCTTTTTAATGTTAAAAAAAAGATTAATCTCCTGTGTGATTTTAAAAAGAGTCATAAATGATCCATGTGTATGCCTAAAATGAGATTACAATAACAAAATATACAGCGAACTCGAATTGATCATGTTGCGGACCGAAATGTGATTGCTTTGATTCTTTCTATGAGCGCATATTTCGAACAGTTTGCTGAAGCAAATGAGATTAACAACAACAAAATATAGAGCCATCTCAAAACGATCAGGTTGTTGACCGAAATGTGTTTGCTTTGTTTTGCATATTTCGAGCACTTTCGCTCTCTTCGTTGGAATTTTTACTGCAATATTTTGAATTTTGTTTAGCGTTTGACGGTGCAACTGGATATGTAACTGTTTAATCTCTTTACTTCTTTTGCATTTCGTCAAATCTGAAGTGTTTGCTTTTAAGTTGTCGGTTTAGTACCTAATTGTCTGACGGTCAAGTAAGTCGCTGCTGTTTTTTTAAGGATAAAACACAAAATTTTATGTTAATGTTATGTTATGTTTTCACGCCTCTTCTGAGTCATGTCGTTCAGTGATTTTCATTATGAGCCAAGCTCCGATTTGAAGTCATGTAAGTATTAAAAGTATTTTTTTTTTTTAATATAAACTTATGTTTCTTTTCAGTGGAAAACGTTCCACAGCCCACTGCTGCAAGTTCTCATTTGCAGTCTTGTAAGTATTAAAAGAAATTTTTTTTTTATATAAACTTATGTTTCTTTTCAGTGGAAAACGTTCCAAAACCTAATTTTTTGCAGCTCACTTGGGAGGAGCTCACATCATTGAGAAAGGAAGTCACTAAACCGAGCGCTGAGCGATTGTTCGTGGTTACGACCATTAAGAGTACGTATGTACATATACTACTGTGGGCAAAAAGTACCGGGAATTTTAAATTTAAAAAATTTTGGGATTCCAATCGGAAAAAATGTTTGTACTTTTAGGTTGGCACTACTATCATTAACATCTGTGCAAAATTATGCGTTAAAATATTCATTAGTGAATAAGTTACGATTAGTTTTGTACGACGCCAAATGTGCATTTGGCGATTTTGATTGAATCTCCTCAATCGACCCGAAGCGATGTCCTCGGAGAGGTCTTTTGAGCTTAGAAAATAGCCAGAAGTCACACAAAGATAAATCAGGCGAAAAAAGTAGCTGCGGGACAATTTTGGTCGAGTTAGAACACATAGAACAGGGGCAGTATGAGAGGGCGCATTATCATGTTGCAAGAACCATGAGTTGTCAGCCCATAGTTCTGGCCTCTTTTTACGCATAGCTTCGCGCAAACGACGCATATCGCTCAAAAAATATTCCTTGTTAACAGTTTGGTCGGTCGGAAGGAATTCATAATGAACTACAACACGATAATCCAAAAAAACTGTCAACATGACCTTGATTTTTGAGCGAATTTGACGCGATTTTTTCGGTCTCGGCCCACCTTTTGCCGATATTCGCTCGATTGATCGGTAGTTTCCATGTCGTAAGCGTAGATCCAAGTCTCATCGCCCGTAATAATGCGTTTTATAATATCCTGATAGTCAGAAAACATTGTTTCACACACTTCCACGCGGAGCTTTTTTCGATGAAATTGACCGTTTTTTGGCACAAAAATCGCCAAATGCACATTTGGCGTCGTACAAAACTAATCGTAACTTAAACACTAATGAATATTTTAACGTATAATTTTGCACAGATGTTAATGATAGTAGTGCCAACCTAAAAGTACAAACATTTTTTCCGATTGGAATCCCAAAATTTTTTAAATTTAAAATTCCCGGTACTTTTTGCCCACAGTAGTATTTTCATAAATTCTTCAGTACATTTAACTAACAACTTTTCTTTTATTAGACGTTTGCTATATAAAATTCTTGGCAACGGACAAGGTTATGAATGGGGTACTCCAAAAGCATTTTGTACATGCTGGCAACCGCGTTGCGGCAAAAAGAAAACGTACAAATTAAATTATTAAATTAAAAAGCTGTAATATTAAGTAATAAATAAATTGAATAAAATTATTGAATAAATACAAAATGATAATAATTATTTTTTTAGCAGCAAACAATTGGGAATAAGATCCAGTTATGACTCGTAACTGACTCTCAAGTGCGACTCAAATAAGACTCAAAGGTGACTCGCAAATGACTCTCAAATATGACTCAAATGTTATTCACAAACGACTCTCAATTGCGACTCTTTTAAGACTCAAATGTGACTCAAATATGACTCAAATGTGATTCACAAATGACTCTCAAATAAAAAGATTTGCTCAGAACTAAGACTCCAAACTGAGTCTAAACTGATCAAAAAATAGAGTCATAAATGACTCTTCCAAAGGAGTCTTTGCTAGGGTACCGTTTTCTCACAGGAAACAATCATTTGAGATTCGAAAAAGCCGCTCATTTAGATTCATTTTAATCAGTCAAAAGACTCTTTTAAGACTCTTATGTGATTCGAAATGCTTACTGGGGTTCATCCCATATATGTACATACATACCAGAGAACTGCAACGGGTAAGAAGTGCACGCTCATACTCGAATATTGATGTGAACCCGTTGTGATTTGTTCGTCTTTGCTTGTGATCTGTTTGGATAAAAACACTCGCTCATACTCGTTGAGTCAAACTACTCGAAAAACGAGTATAGGAACGAGTATAGATGCGAATCATGATGCGAGTAACTCGTTTTAAATGTGCGGGACGGAGCGGGCAATGGGAGCGGGGAATGTGTCGATCGACCCAAATGTGCGAACAAAAAATAAAAAAGGTCTACACTGAAACAAATTATTGAGCCGCATAATAATTATATGAGAAAAAAACAATTTTTTTAAATAATAAGGACTTCAAACCTACTATTTTTTTCACTCAGTGTACAAAAGGTCGCGGCTCGCCGGCAACGCGAGTTTTATGACGGCCATAAAAAAGGGTCAAAAATGCCTCGGCGCGAGTCGTGTGTGCGACGTCACAGCGAAACCCACCCCCGAATTTCATACATTGCAATGTAAGCGTAAGCGCTGTCGATCGCTGGGCTACTCCCTCTGACACTCTGTCTGCTTTTCTTGACACTCGTTTTGATACTCGTTTTAGACACTCGTTTTCGACACTCGTTTTGGGTCGTTTTGATCGTTTGAATCGTTTTGATCCGCGGACGTTTGTATGAATCGAAAGCGGCAGTCTGTCTTTGTGTCCCTTTGTACAAAGCACATTGATTTTAATTAAGTCCAAAATAAATAAATAATGACACGAAATTAATGTTATGAACGAAATTTTTATTAATTTATTTTAGTACTTAAATATTTTTATAAATTTAATTATTTAAAATTAAAGTTATATATTTTATTTAATTAAATAAAATAGGAACAAAAGTTTCAGTCGTGTAACTAAATTTATTTTAGATTTAATTAAAATGTGCTTTGTACAAAGAGACAACTTAAAGACAGACTGCCGCTTTCGATTCTTACAAACGTCCGCGGCTCAAAACGATCAAAACATCAAAACGACCCAAAACGAGTGTCGAAAACGAGTGTCTAAAACGAGTATCAAAACGAGTGTCAAGAAAAACAGACAGAGTGTCAGAGGGAGTAGCCCAGCGATCGACAGCGCTTACGCTTACATTGCAATGTATGAAATTCGGGGGTGGGTTTCGCTGTGACGTCGCACACACGACTCGCGCCGAGGCATTTTTGACCCTTTTTTATGGCCGTCATAAAACTCGCGTTGCCGGCGAGCCGCGACCTTTTGTACACTGAGTGAAAAAAATAGTAGGTTTGAAGTCCTTATTATTTAAAAAAATTGGTTTTTTCTCATATAATTATTATGCGGCTCAATAATTTGTTTCAGTGTAGACCTTTTTTATTTTTTGTTCGCACATTTGGGTCGATCGACACATTCCCCGCTCCCATTGCCCGCTCCGTCCCGCACATTTAAAACGAGTTACTCGCATCATGATTCGCATCTATACTCGTTCCTATACTCGTTTTTCGAGTAGTTTGACTCAACGAGTATGAGCGAGTATCAAGTCATACAGCCTACTCGATTTTTAAAACGGCGACTAGTGACTCGATTTGATTTGATTTTTGGCAACGGCGACCAATTCAACTCGAATCTACCCGTTGCAGTTCTCTGATACATACATACATATGCATGCAAAGAGTAACGAAATTTCAATTGTCTCCTCCTTTTTTCGTGGTGACGATCGGCGCTTCTGTGCGTTTTGTCGAGTGCAAGTGCGAGTGAGACAGCAACAGTCGAAATTTACAGGCACACATTCTTATGCGGACACAAATATGCGACTGTAGAAATACCCATTATATTTATTTATATTTATATATATACATATGTATGTAAAATATCTGCATTTACATAAAATTATTTATGTTAATAATACATAACAGCTCGTTATTTATGTACATATGTTAATGCTTATGTTATGAGCTAATAATTTGTTATAATATATCCGCAAATATACATATTTGGGCATAGGGTATTTCGTAGTCGCCTCGACTCGAATGTTCTTTCATTATTTCGCATTCATTTATGTTTTCGTCGAACTGGCAAACGAAAGAGCGCGCATGTACATATACATACATATACATGTGTATTTATGTACCATGCATTTTTCAAAGGCTTCACACCGATTATACTACATACATACATATGTATGTAGATGCGCGCTCTTTCTTGGCGAGCAGGCGAGACAAATTATGACTAAGATCATTCGAGTCGAGAGGCGACTACAAAATACCCTATGCCCAAATATGTATATTTGCGAATATATGTATTATAACAAATTATTAGCTCATTACATAAGCATTAACATATGTACATAAATAACGAGCTGTTATGTATTATTGTAAATGCACATATTTTACATTCATATGTAAGTAAGTAGAAATACATATAATGGGTATTTCTGCAGTCGCATATGTGTGTCGGCATAAGAGTAACTGCAAAAAAAAATTTTCAAAAATATTTTTGCTAGTATTTTTTAAAATTGTTTGAAAATCCTAAAAATGACCATTTTAACCCATTTTTCCTCATTTTCATGCAAAAAGTGCCTTTTTTTCAGTTTTCAAAAAATTCTAAAAAATACTAGCAAAAATATTTTTGAAAATTTTTTTTTGCAGTTACTCTTAGAATTGTTTCCAGAATTTTTTTGCATCCCAACATTTTTTGGAAAAAATCGAGGAAAAAAGTTGAAAAGTAGACCTTTTTTAAAATTCGAATATTTTAATGGGTACTTAATGGGTTAAGGAAATTTTTGCATCATTTGAACGAAAATTAAATGACCTTTCCAAATATATATAATAAGCTATTGTTTTCTTATTTAAAGTCGAAATATTACATTTTTAAGGCTTTGCAAACAATTACTTGACAAACTGTATATACTAGGGTGTCCCTTATTTGGTCGAAGTCAATATTTTTAAACGCATACGGGCTAGTTCTGTTCATTAGGTCCTAAAGCACTCAGAAATAAATTTTCACCTCAATCGGAGTATGATAACCCGTGCCGACTTGGATCGGAAAATTTCAAAATTATATGGGACAAAAAAAAATTTTTTTTTTTTTAAATTTTTTATTTTTTTATTTTGTTTATTAGGTCCTAAAGAACTCAAAACCAAGTTTTCACCTTGATCGGAGTACAATAACCCATTCAAATTTGCTTTGAAACGTGAAAAATCATGGAAAAGTGTATAATCAGTGTTAAAACACTGTTTTTCATGTTTCGATGCAAATTTGAATGGGTTCTGGTACTCCGATTAAGGTGAAAACTTGGTTTTAAGTTCTTTAGGACCTAATAAACAAAATAAAAAAATAAAAAATTAAAAAAAAAAAAAATTTTTTTTTGTCCCATATAATTTTGAAATTTTCCGATCCAAGTCGGCACGGGTTATCATACTCCGATTGAGGTGAAAATTTATTTCTGAGTGCTTTAGGACCTAATGAACAGAACTAGCCCGTATGCGTTTAAAAATATTGACTTCGACCAAATAAGGGACACTCTAGTATATACCCAAAGTATAAACATATGTACAATACGGCGAGTAATTGTTTTGACAAGGAAATAAAATTATTGCATATATTTTTATACCCCGTGAATATGTGCAACAAGGCTATAATGGTTTTGCAGAAAGAGACATGGCAGACCCCATAAAGTATTTTTTATACAAAAAAATGGATAACAAGATTATGTGCATGAAACAGTGAGGAAGTAATGCGCTTTTAGAATTATTGAAAATAAATTTTTTTTTTTTGTGAACCGAAACTGTACCGGTATTTCGAAACCGAAACATACAAAAACCGGTTCACCGTTACGAAACCTTTATTCCAAGATTTACCGTAACCGATAACCGAAAACCTAAATGCGAACATAACCGAAACCGTAACTGAAACCGATATTCGTTTCGGTTTTAATCCCTGATTATAACACTGAGTATGCAAATTTAAAAATCCCTTATTAGCGGGCTTTTATGTTCCGAAATGATTATATAAGAATAGCAAATGAATCCTACATGTTGCATAGGAATTTAGAGATTTACAATATTCAAAAAGTGAGCTTAATGATAAATTGTAAGCACCAAAGTATTAATGACCTCAAATCGTCAAACCGACTTTATTCCTCAATTAATAACTGGGAATAAGGATGGCATATATTATTAAAGCTTAAAATATTCTCCATAATGCAAAAAAATATAAATCAAATACAAAGATAGAAAATTATTTTCAGTACATATGGGCATTTCTCCAGAAATGTCAACCAAGCCTAAAAACGAAAAATTGCTCAAAGACTCACATTTTGTGCAATTATGTTCCAAAAATGTGTTCAAGTTATTTATTTAAGCAATATACGCTAGAAGAAATTCAATAGGATGAACATATAGATTCTACATTGGAATAAATTCACTTTTTCCATATTTATGTCCATTTTCTTAAAAATTGATTTTTAAAATGGACCGTTTGTATTTTTTCGATTACACTAAGTAAAATAGTAAGATTGTAACATAAACCATTTTAATACATAGAAATATATTGAAAGTTTAATTTAAAACAAGTTTTTCGAGCTGTTTCGATATATTATTTAAAAAAAGAGAGACAGAAACAACAGAAATATTTTGTGGAAAAAAATGTCACGTGCGACATGTCGCATGCGACAGTGACTCAAATTACATTTAAAAAAAAACTACTTGATATTTTTAAATCAAACAAAAAGCATTTTTAGATAAATGAATACATTACATTTCAAAATAAATAGCATCAAAATATACGTTCACGTTTTGCCGAAATCAGTGCTAGAACTGGTCGCCGAAAAAACGACTTCTATCTGAGTCGCGTGCGAATGCCTTAGTTTTTTTAAATAATCTGGAAAACGAACAATTTCCCAAAATCCACTTTAGCACCAATTATAGTGCTAATCAATACCTATAAGTTTCTCCTTTTGTTTTAACAAAATAATGTTATGGCATATGTTTTATTTCACTTTGAATGCGTACGAATGTCGCATTCGACATGGGAGAATTACCCATATGCTAATTTCATAGCAATTTTAGTTTTTTTGGAATTTTGATTATAAATATTCAGTGTATAGTACATCATCATATATTTCAACATGCAAGCACTGCAGTCTTTTGTGTGAGCAGCTCTTAAAACTTAATCCATTTGGATAGTAATTTGCAGCACCTGGAATCCTTGGTAGGAGGCGGTCACTGGCTGAGTGCCTGCGGACAATGTGGCAATACTCGCTACCAAAAGTTACAGTAACCCGACAGCAGCATCAACAACTTGGTTGGTAAATTAAATTGCAACACAGCACTTGAATTATTGAATCATTCACTAACTATGTGTCTGTAACTGTATCAGCTTTTTTTCCCCCTACTACTTATATTCCCCTAAAAGTTTAATTACTAAATTCAACATGTTTTTTAATAAAAAATGCTTCTATAGCTAGAAAGGTGTTTGTTCTGGAACTCTGCCATGAATTTTCAATGTCATACTGCATAATACTAAGTTACAATCTGAAACTCCTCATCATACAACTTAAATTAAATATAAAATATAATAAGTTTAGCATTATCATAAAGTTTTTATTGAAAATCAATTAAAAAATATAATAATTTTAGTGTAATAGTTATAACATTTTTAAAATTCGCATTGTGATTAACTTGTAATATTGCATCTATGGCAGCCTCCATTGATAAAGACATTTCCTGGATCAGCCACTGGATCGGCTATTAATAGAAAATTTTTAATTGTAGCCAATTCATAATATGATAGTATTAATAAAGTATGTACTTACCACTGGCGAAGGCCAAGAGACCGAACGCAAAGATGGTGACAAGAGAGATGATCTTCATGATTGTTGATAGTTTTACAAAGACTTTTAATAAGCTGATCATCTTAGGGAATTAGCACCTTTTATACATATGTGGCCCCTTGGTCCTATGCAACCCGAAGTACCCAAGAAGCAAATATGACGTCTTCGCTTATCTGGGCATTCCACCAAAATACAAATATGACGTCTTCACAGCTTATCTGGGAATTCCACTTTATTATTATTGTCTTGGGTTTAAATTTATACAAACTGGGAAATGCCTTGCAATATTATTTTATGGTATCTTCGCCACAGTACAAAAATTAACTATTCTAAAATTGAAATAAATTAAAGTAATAGAATATATGTAAATAAAATATTTAAATAGATGTTGATTCCTATAATAGTTGTTTTCGTAGAAATTTCAATATTGAATGAATGTTGATTGTAAATATTCAGGGATAAGATCCAGTACTTAGTGATTATCGACATCATTTGTATTTAATAAGTATACATTTTTTGCGTTAATATTCGGCATAACATTTAAATTTCCTGTTGCATGAGCTTATTTAACTTTGTATGTTTTTGAGCACTTTGCTGGAGCTGTAGCTGCAAATACATATTGTTTGTTCTACCAGCTAATAGTACACAGTGTGTATGCGTAATAGACGGGCAGAACAAGCATAAATCAACAAATCGCAACTTCTTAACGCTTTTAATGTTCTAAAGCGTCCTCTTTAATTGGTAACAAAACAGCAATTTAAATGCTCATATATGTATGTGTCTAAACATTGTTATCCATAAGCCTTAAGTAATTCAGGTGCTTTTAACGCCAATAGAAATTCAATTTGTATGAATAGTCGCAGTTCAGCTTCGACTTAAGTTGCGTTTTTAAGTTTCCCATTAAACATAATTATATTTCGGTTTCCTTTTTTCGACTTCTCTCTCCGTCCGTAGAGTGTCAAAATTGAAACTTAATCCGCTTGGCCAGTAATTTTCAGTACCTGTAGTTTGTTTGAAACCTTGGTCTGAGGCGGTCACTGGCTGAGTGCCTGCGGACAATGTGGCAATACTAGCTACCAAAAGTTACAGTAACACGACAGCAGCATCAGTAACAATAAAATTGCAACATAGCACTTGAATAATTTAATCATTCACTACCTATGCTATCATTCACTAACTATGTATCAGTATCTGTATCAGCTTATTTATGAACCGACTACTTCAATTCCTCTGAAAGTTGAATTACTAAATTCAACATGTTTATAACTTAAAATCCTTCTTTAGCCAGAAAAGCGTTTGCTCTGAAACTATAACATGAATTTTCAATGGAAGATTTTATCATACAAAGTAAATTAAATATAAAAGGTAATAAGTTTAGCATGATCATAAACTATTTATTGAAAATCATTTAAAAAAATATAATAATATAATAATTTAAAAATTTTTTTAAAACTTGCGTTGTGATTATCTTGTAATATTGCATCTATCGCAGTTTCCATTGATAAGGACATTCGGATCAGCCACTGGATCGGATATTGATAGAAAACATTAAGTTGTAGTTATTTCATAACATGAAAGTATTATTATTGTAGTACTTACCACTGGCGAAGGCCAAGAGACTGAACACATAGATGGTGACGAAAGAGAACAGCTGCATGATTGTTGATAGTTCTACAAAGACTTGTGACTGGTGATTTTAGGGAATCGGCACCTTACTAGGTGGGGTGAAAATTAACCTCCTTGACCAGGAAAATGCGCTGCAATCGCAAAAAAGTTTATGGTGCCTTAGGCAGTCATGTTAAATTTCAGCGCGATACAGTCAATTGCTTTTTTTTAGAGCCGATTTTCGGAAGGTCTGAAAACCACCAAAATTCATCTTACGTGGCGTCGTTGATCTCCTCGTGCGAGCTGTATTTTTATTTATGATCCATCTTTTGAGGTTTGGGAACAGACAATAGTCTGAGGGAGCCAAATTGGGCGAATAAGGTGGATAGGGAATCAACTGGAGCCCTAAAAACGTAGATTTTCCGAAGTGGCTCGCGTTAGTGTTTTTGCTCTGGAGTCAGCATAAGCGGCACCCAGCGACCGTGATATTGTTTTCATATGACAAATCTCGCCAAAATTATGGCGTGTGTACCAATACCATTTCATGCATTTTTTTTTACATTTTCCTGTGTAAGCCCATGGGAGGGCCTGCCGCTGAGGACTTCATCGCCAGTGGAGTTTTGGCCACTAGCACTAGCCCTATAATATTTATACAACTTTTTTTCGATTCCTTCGCCGTTTCGCCTCTCAAAAAATAATGTTTCATGAGAAAACGAAAGTCGTTTTTTTTTTTACTCACATCAACAAAAATTGGAACACAAAAAAAAAAACAAATTATTGTATCGCGCTGAAATTTATCATGTCTCCCTAAATATGAATGGACTAGAAGGCGATTGCGATTGCAGGAGGTCAAGGAGGATATTTTTCACCCCACCTAGTATTAAGTCCCTTGGTCCGACGCAACCGGAGGTACCCAAAAACACAAATATGAAGTGTTCCCATTTGACCTGGGAATTTCGACTTAATACTGCCGAATTTCCATTGACGTATTTTAGGCTTGATTTTAGAATGGTTTTTTTTTTCTGTGTAAGGGTATCGCAAAGGTATCAACGGGTATCTTAAGTAGTATACCATTATGTAACTTTCTATAAAATAAGTATTAGTAGGCAGACAACAATAACTTTGTTCAGAAACTCAGTTGACGCTAAATTTCCATTTTTCTTAGAGAAACTACCAAAGACTGTTCCGTAAAAAAAAGAAATAATTCTGAAAACAAAATTGAACCAATAAGAATTGAAGTTTTTTGGTTTAATGTTTTTTTTTTATTTGTGAACTACGAATTCAGATTTTATGCTCATTGTAGTTATAAATATTAAAAATGCTGAGTAGTTATTAGCGATTGCAGAAATCATTAATTTTTTTTGCCCGCATTAACGTCGCAATTTATGCAGTCTCCGTTGATAAGGATATTTCCGTCTGGATCAGCAACTGGATCGGCTTTTAATAGAAAACATTTAATTGTAGTAAATTCATAATTTAATAGTATTATTATAGTACTTACCACTGGCGAAAGCCAAGAGACCGAACACAAAGATGGTGACAATAGAGATGATCTTCATGATTGTTGACAGTTCTACAAAGACTTGTGATAAACTGATGATCTAAGGGAATCAGCACCTTTTATAGTAACTTGGTCCTATGCAACGGAAGTACCCAAAAAACATACATGACGTCTTTGCACTTTTTTGGAAATTCCAACGTGTTATTTCCAAATTTATAAAAACTAGGAAATGCCATTAACCCTGAGAGGTCATCTTTATTTTAATAAAGGAAAGATCATCGTCGTCGAATCGATGACGTCATACCTTAAATACCAATCATAATAATCCTATGGATAAAGTTCGACAAAACGTCTTTTTCTACTCAATTTTATCTAGTCTGTTACAGTTATAAAAAAAAAACGAGTGTATATTTTTCTTATGTTTATTTATTTTTTATTGAATGGCCCCAACATTGCGGTTTATTTGTGGAATACCACTTTATTCATATGGCTGCCCCGGGAAGCCTTGCAGTAGTCCATCCGATCGACCCAATTGTTCAGCACATTTTCGATAGTATGGTCCTCAATGGCGACTTCAATCTCGTGCTTTAGATCGTCAATCGTCTCTGGATGGTTGGCATAGCAGTTATCCTTGACGGCACCCCACAAGAAACGGGGTCAAATCGCAGCTGCTAGGAGGCCAGTTGGCATCGCCTTTTTTGCTGATTATTCGATTTTCGAACGTACCGTTAGCTGGAATCATATGTCGTCGCTGTCTTCATTTTCCATTCGGGGGAAGAAAAAGTCTTCCAACATGCCGCCATTGATGGTTACGGCGGCTACCGATTCGATTCGAAGAAAAACGTGCCAATGATGCCACCTGACCACATACCGCTCCAACCAGTCACTCGTTGTAAATGCATTGGCCTCTCCAAGATTACGTACGGGCTTTCGGAGCCCCAAATGCGAAAATTCTGCTTATTGACGTTACCACCGAGGTGGAAATGAGCTTCATCTAAAAAGATGATTTTTCGATTTCTAGCAGTTTCGGTTGAACACTAACCACTTTGGAAGTTAGTTTTCAATATTTCCCAATTTTCTTCAAGAGTAAACTTAACCATTTCGTAAACCACAAACCTTTTACCAAATATTTGGCACACTGGCAATGTCATTTGAGCTGTCAAAGTCGAAATATTAAGTAGTTCAAAAACCAACCGCTAGATGGTCCACCCTGTATTTATAAATATAGAATTCTGAGCTCTTCTCTATTTGTCTTGTTATTCAAAACATAAATTAAAAAACACGAAATGTAGGTAAATTAAAGGAACTACAAATTTTTCATAAAATGTAATTTTTTCTTAAAAGTAATGCGTTACACTTAAAAAGAAACAAGTTTTTAGGAACAACAGTTTTAATTTTGTACAAGAGACACAAATATTATATTGATGCTCTTCACAGATTTGGTTTTCACGGTTTTTTAAAGATGTTTTTGTCATTCGTCGCTTGGAAGGGGGACAAAATGTTATGTTATTGTTATGTTCTGTCAAAAACTATTTAATTTTATCCATAGCCTTATAATCTAAAAATTAAATAAATACACATTAGTGCTTTCAAGGGTGTTTGGATGATAATATTCACTGCGCCTGGATAAATACAAATTGAGTTTATATAACGAGAAGTCGATCTGATCTTAGCGGAGAATGCAATAATATTGAGCCTGGCAGGAATAAAAAGAAAAATATATCATATTATAACACTGAGTATGCAAATTTCAAAATTCCTTATTAGCGGGCTTTAATATTCCGAAATGATTATATACAGGTATGCCATAGAAATCACTAGTGAAAGCGAGTTCCTAGAAAAGCAATTCTCCGTGCCACAGAAATTCGTGTGACTTAGGTTTTTTAGCATGTTCATCAACTAGGCTCCTAGGGTTGGACCCTTTTCAGATTAAATTTCCCAAGGGTTTGTTTAGCAACTTTTTTAAGTTTATCATTGCAGAATATATTTCTTATTTAATTTACATCATTAAATTTATTTATATAACAATTGATATTGCATAGGTTAAAAGAATTGAAAAGTTACTGGCGCGGCAAACAATAAAAGTTACTCGACAACTCTAAATTCCAAAATCGGACAAAAATGTGACATTATTCTCATGGCATCGGATGCCAGTGAATTGAGCGATGATTTCGTTTCACTCAAAATTGTTCAGGTGATTGGACTGTGGCACGGAGAAATTAAATTGACGTAAAATTCAAGTGAAAGGGATTTCTGTGGCATACCTGATAAGAAAAGCAAATGAATTCAACATGATGCATTGGAATTTAGAGATTTATAGTATTCAAAAAGTGAGCTTAATGATAAATAGTAAGCACCAAAGTATGAATGACCTCAAATCGTCAAACCGACTTTACTCCTCATTTAATAACTGGGAATAAGGATGGCATATATTATTAAAGCTTAAAATATTCTCCATAATGCAAAAAAAGGAAATAAATAACATAATTAAATAGAATATTAATCAAATACAAAGATAGAAAAATATTTTTAGTACATATGCTAATTTCATAGTAATTTTAGTTGTTTTTGAATTTCGATTATAAATATTCCGTGTACATTAGAGATGGGCGCGGGCCTCATTTTTCAGGCCCGGCCCGGCTCGACCCAAACCCCAAAATTCCCGGTGGAAAAAAGGCCCAAGCCCGCCCGATATTTTTGTTGTTAAGCCCGAACCCGCCCGGCCCGGCACGAAAAATTGAAAAACAAATAAAAAAATTTCAATTTATTAAAATTTTTTTGAGATATTCATTAATAAGAAAAAACTTTCGTTGCGCGATGTTGAAAAATTTCAAAATGCAAGAGATTTTGGCGTGTTTCGGGCTTTAAAGTTAGGCCCGAGCCCGGCCCGACCCGACCTGAAATGAGATTTTTCGGCCTGAGCCAGACAATTTTGTAAACGGCCCATGGGACCCGAGGCCCGGCCCGGCCCGTGCCCATGTCTAGTGTACATCATCACATGTTTCAACTTGCAAGCACTGCAATTTTTTTTATTTTCCATTGTTGCCTCATTGTTATATTTAAAGAGCATTCATTTTAGGAACATTATAACTTGGTGAGCGTATCTTTTAAAAGAAGAAAGTTAAGTAATTTCCCAATCGGTAGACTGCCTAATTGCATGCTCCGTTTGCGTATAAAAATTTAAATTAATTTGGCTAATTTCAGCTTAGTTTAAAAAGATTTTATTATTCTGTTTAGCCTACATATATTTTTATTTGATGTATTTATTGCGATTTCAAAATAAAGCGTTTAAAGCGTTTCAAATTGGGCTTCCTACACAGAAAAAAAAGTGCGGGATATTTAGCCCGAATTTAATCCGAAACGATGTCAGAAGTGGAGTAATCTCGGATTTTCTTAAACAAAGTACGAAATACTTGATTTTTTCAATCCAGAATTCAATCCTGAAATTGTGTAATTCAGGCTAAAAAATGTTTATTAATTAAAATGTTTTTTTTCAAACTTTTTTTTTTAACATTTTTTTTTTTTACTTTATTTTTTTTTTATTTGTTTAAATTTTTTTTTAATTTTTTTTAAACTTTTTATTTAAATTTTTTTTTTAAACATTTTTTATTTATTGTTTTTTTTTAAACATTTTTTTTTTAATGAAGAGAATGTTTGACTGCAATTGACTGGGGGAATCGAACCCAGGTTTTTTTCATACAGGTCGGCGGCTCTAACCACTGAGCCACCGGACCAGTTGAAATGAGAGAGGCCGAGGAGAATCAAGTAATTTGGGCTTATTTTCCCATTTTAATCCCGATATAGACTCGATTGTTCAGCTTAATCCTGGAAACATACTTAAACAATGCAGGCCTAAACTAAGTATTTTTGGCTTGATTTTAGAATGGTTTTTTTTTCTGTGTAAGGGTATCCCAAAGGTATTAACGGGTATATTAAGTAGTATACCATTATGTAACTTTCTATAAAATAAGTATTAGTAGGCAGACAACAATAACTTTGTTCAGAAACTCAATTGACGCTAAATTTCCATTTTTCTTAGAGAAACTACCAAAGACTGTTCCGTAAAAAAAAGAAATAATTCTGAAAATAAGATTGAATCAATAAGAATTGAAGTTTTTTGGTTTAATGTTTTTTTTTATTTGTGAACTACGAATTCAGATTTTATGCTCATTGAAGCTATAAATATTAAAAATGCTGAGTAGTTATTAGCGATTGCAGAAATCATTAATTTTTATTGCCCGCATTAATGTCGCAATTATAGCAGTGTCCGTTGATAAGGATATTTCCTGGATCAGCCACTGGATCGGCTATTGATAAAAAATATTTAATTGTAGTAAATTCATAATATGATAGTATTATTAAAGTACTTACCACTGGCGAAGGCCAAGAGACCAAACACAAAGATGGTGACAATAGAGATGATCTTCATGATTGTTGATGGTTTTACAAAGACTTGTGATAAACTGATTATATTAGGGAATCAGCACCTTATATAGTCCCTTGGTCCTATGCAACCGGAAGTACCCAAGAATCAAATATGACGTCTTCGCTTATCTGGGAATTCTACCAAAAACACAAATATGACGTCTTTGTTGCTTATCTGGGAGTTCCACCTTACTATTGTTGTTTTATATTATATTAACTGGGAAATGCCTTTTATTATTATGTTATGTTATAAGCTCTATATCTTCTCCATAATACAAAAATTAGTTATTCACAAAATTAAATGAATAAAAGTAATGGATTGAATTAATAATATATACGGGGGTGCCACAGAAATCGCAGCGATTTAGCGTTTTGCGTTTTCAATAACCTTTTCCAACTAGAAAAGAGGTTGACACCTTCTCAGATTAAGTTATCCAGGGGTTTGTTTAGTTACTTTTTTAGGTTTGTTATTGCAGAACAATAAGATTTTTATTTTTTTCCGTTTTAATTTATATAATTTAATTTATTTATATAACAATTGTTTTTATTTAGCTAAAAAAAATTTAAAAGTAATTGGCGCGTGAAAATATATATTACTCGACAACTCTAGCAACTGTCTGCCATTAGTCTGCCAACACTTCGTGACAAATGTTTTCACAAATTGCACAATAATCTAAAGATTTTCTTTTGGTAATACTCAAAGACCTTTTTTTATTGCTTAATTTAAAGAAAACTAAGGTTGTTCCATAAAAATGTTGCTTAAATTTCATACCGCAGTGCCACAGGTCAATCCGCAAAAATTTTTTTTGCGGAACGAAACAGCACAAAGACAGCTGGCGTCCAATGCTGCCACTAGATTTTCGAAGTAAGGGTCAGCGATGCCACACTTTATGCCAAAATTCGAAGTAAGGTATTTAAAAAAAATATATGAAACCACTTCAGTTTTCTTTAAATTAAGCACTAAAAAAATAGCCCCTATGAGGTAAATTAAGTTTTTCCGAAAATAACATTTTATTTACTGTACAATTTGCGAAAAAAGCGTTACGAAAAGTTGCCAGACTAATGGCAGAAAATTGCTAGAGTTGTCGAGTAATATATATTTTCTCGCGCCAATTACTTTTAAATTTTTTTTAGCTTAATAAAAACAATTGTTATAAAAATAAATTAAATTATATAAATTAAAACGGAAAAAAATTAAAATCTTATTGTTCTGCAATAACAAACCTAAAAAAGTAACTAAACAAACCCCTGGATAATTTAATCTAAAAAGGTGTCAACTCTTAGCAGCCATGTTGTTGAAAACGCAAAACGCTAATTCGCTGCGATTTCTGTAGCACCCCCGATAGATAGATGTTAATTTCTGTAATGTTTGTTATTTCCATGGAAATTTCAATTTGCAAGTACTGAAGGTATTTTAGATTTCCCATAAAACTGCAGACTTCTTTGTAGACTAAAAGAGTTTATATTTTGAGAAAATTACAACTTGTTGAGCGCATCAATTGGAAAAGAGAAAGTCAACGGATTTCCCAATTGGTAGACTGCCTAATGGCATGCTCTGTTAGCGCATAAAAAATCTTAAAAAAAAAGCATCTTTATGAGGTAAAAGCCTAGTTACGAAAACATTTCCATGTCCCAAAATTTTTAATATCCAATTTTGTGACGAAATTTATTAAATTTATTATAAATAAAAACTTATTACATATGCCAAAAAAAAATGAATATATGCATAGTTAAAAAAATATATGCATAGCTAAACGCAAATCGAAATTAATTTTGATTTACGTTGCTCCTTTAATTTTCTCATTAAAGATAATTATATTTCAGTTCCCTTCCTTCGACTTATTTCTCCGTCCGTGGAGTGTCAAAATGTGAGCAGCTCTCAAAACTGAAACTCAATCCGCTTGGCCAGTAATTTGCAGCTCCAGCAGTTCGTTGGAAACCTTGGTAGAAGAGAGTTACTGGCTGAGTGCCTGCGGACAATGCACTATGGGGTATTTTACCGAAAATATGTCATAAACTAAGCAAGTTATTTTGATGCGGTTTTTGTTTTAGTATTATAAAAACCCTTCGAAATTTTTCGGAAAAGGGGGCGTGACACCATCTCCGCCCCAGATTTTTCTTTTTAATTTTTTTTTTTTTTGGTACACAGTAAGTTTATGATTTATGTTGAAACTAGCAAGCTTTGGCCTTATATATAATTAGCAATATGAAAAAAAGTATTTGTTGGACATAGAAAGTTGTAAGCCCTCACGCTGTTTAACGTGAGCATTAAATAAAAAAAAAATATATGGGGCCACGCCCACTTTTCCAAAAAATTTCGAAGGGTTTTTATAATACTAGAAAAAAACCGCATCAAAATATCTTGCTTAGTTTACGAGTTTTTAATAAATGACACAAAAACAGATCAAATTCTCCATACGAAAAGCGAGAAAATTACTACTGAAAAATTGTGAGGTTACGTGCTAAAAAATTGGATTGGGAAAAAGGCGCACCGAGGCGCACCTTGAGGTAAACTATTCTGAATAAAGAAATATTGACTCTACAACATGGACAAGGACTCACTTTCAACAACTTTCAACATTTTTGTTAAACTCTTCCCAAAGTTTAACTTTACTTTCCAAAATTAGACATTGACACCACTTGCTAAATACACAAATTATTAAAAAGACACGTACAAAAACAACAATCTATAAGCAGAAACACGTAGTACAAACCTGAGCAGTTAACATCCATTTCAAATTGGTATTTTAAAAATGATTCTCTTTTATGTGTTTCAATTTGAAAATTCACTTCAATTTTGCCGTTAACAAAAGCACGCGTGCATCGGTTGAAACAGCTGACTTTAACAGCTGGTACCTTAACAGTGGACTGTTATGTTAACATTTCTGGTATGTAACATAACAGTTTGAAGTGTTTATTATATGTTAGCATTAAAAAACCATAGATTCGCATACTTTTGAAAAATGAATAAATGACACTTTTTCGGTAAAATACCCCATAGTGCAATGTGGCAATATTCGCTACCAAAAATTTCAGTTACCCGCCAGCATTATTAACAACAATGAAATTGCAACAGAGTACTTGGATAATTGAATCATTCACTAACTATGCTATCATTCACTAACTATGTATCAGTATCTGTATCAGTTTATTTTTGCCCGACTACTTTAATTCCCCTGAAAGTTTATTACTAAATTTAACATGTTTTTCATTAAAAATCCTTCTTTAGCTAGAAAAGCGTTTGTTCTGAATCTATAACATGAATTTTCAATGGAAGATTTTGTCATACAAATTAAATTAAATACAAAAAGTAATAAGTTTATCATGATCATAAACTTTTTATTGAAAATCATTTAAGAAAATATAATAATTTAAGTGAGACGTAATATTTTTTTGAAAATCGCGTTGTGATTATCCTGTAATATTGCATCTATCGCAGTTTCCATTGATAAAGACATTCGGATCAGACACTGGATCGGCTATTGATTGAAAACATTAAGTTGTAGTTATTTCATAACATGACAGGATTATTATTGTGGAACTTACCACTGGCGAAGGCCAAGAGACCGAACACAAAGATGGTGACGAAAGAGAACAGCTGCATGATTGTTGGTAGTTCTACAAAGACTTGTGATAAACTGATGATTTTAGGGAATCGTCACTTACTAGGTGGGGTGAAAGGTAACCTCCTTGGCAATCGCAAAAAAGTTTATGGTGCCTAAGTCGATTTTCGCAAGGTCTGAAAAAACACCAAATTCCTCCTACGCGGCGTTGGTGATCTCCATCTTTTAGGTTTGGGAACAGATAATAGTCTGAGGGTGGATAGAATCAATTGGAGCCCTAAAACGTAGATTTTTTTGAAGTGGCTGCGTTAGTGTTTTTGCTCTGGAGTCAGCAAGCGGCAGGATATCTTTTTCATATGAGAAATCTCGCCAAAAATATGGCGTGTGTGCACAGTACTTATCTTTGTGGCATCTACCAGCTGGCACACCTTTACTTTCCGGTCGACCAATACCATTTTATGCAATTTTTTTTACATTTCCCTGTGTAAGCCCATGGGAGGGCCTGCCGCTGAGGACTTCATCGCCAGTGGAGTTTTGGCCCCCACTGAACTCTCAAAACCAATGTTTTACGGCACTAGCACAAGCGCTAGCCCAATAATATTTATACAACTTTTCTTTCGATTCCTTCGCCGTTTCGCCTCTCAAAAAATAATGTTTCATGAGAAAACGAAAGTCGTTTTTTCCATACTCAACATGATGCCAACCACGTCAACTAAAATTGGCTCTAAAAAAAAAAACAAATGATTGTATCGCGCTGAAATTATCATGACTTAATATGAATGGACTATAAGGCACCATAATGCCTTTTGCCTTTTGCGATTGCTGCGCATTCTTCTGGTCAAGGATGATACTTTTCACCCCACCTTGTATTAAGTCCCTTGGTCCTACGCAACCGGAGGTACACAAAAAAACAAATATGAAGTGTTCCCATTTGACCTGGGAATTTCGAGTTAATACTGCTGAATTTCCATTGACGTATTTTTTGTGTCGTGGGATCAAGGTGAATTTGTATTGGTTGGTAAATGTTTTGTGAATTCAGATGGTTTATTCCCATCAGAAATCTTTTATTTATTTTTTTTATTTGCTATTATATTTTATATGATCGATATCGAACTCCATGAGATTTTTAGGATATTATTGTAAAATTTACCACATAAATAAAAAAGTCAAATAAGCATAGAACATTTGATTTCAAAAATATTTGCGGAAATTAAAAAATTGAAATTGAATCAAGTATTTCGTACTCGATTTAAGAAATTCCGAACTTTGGACTCTGTTTGGGATTGATATTATTCCGGAATCCCGGGATTGATTGGGAAGAGAGTTAGTTAGTCAGTTGAGCATATGCTAAATGTTGGAGTTTTTATCTGCAAGCAGCCCAGTTGCTAATTAGAATCTGTTTCTAATCTGTTTTCAGCACAAGCAAAATTCAACAACCGGCAACACCTCGAGGGTTTTTATGGACAAAAAGAATTTCTGCTTCAGTTTTCTGTTTAATGGGCCACAAAACAACATTTTAGATGCTCGTAAATCTAAGCACTTATGCTATGAGTGTAAAACCAAACAAAAAAGCCCCATGGGCTTTCTGGTATTCAGAAATGTTCAATTTGATTGCATTGTCGCATCTCAGCTCAACTTATGCTTCGCATCACTGCGGACGGTATTATCAAAATCCAACTTCTGGTTCAAAAGATAATTAATTTTGAAATTTTAAGTGGCCTTCCGAAAATGAGATAAAATGTCACTTTGTTTGTTTGTTTGTTTGTATCAAAGCGTTAAAAGGGTAAATGCGAACTTGTTCCCGATTAAAAATCTAAACATTTTTTTTCTCTAAGACTTTTTCTAAAAATCGGTAGTTTAGCGGAAAATCGATAAGCCCCGCTAAAATTGAACCCCCTCAGCATACAAACGATGAAAGCTACAGATATGATTGATATGTCGTTGGAAAGGTATTTTGAAGGGGTCTTAGGCATACCTTCAGCGTTTTTTTTTTAGAACATAGGTAAACATGATCTTACAACCGTTGTTGAACACAAATGGTGTACGCACACGGCTATATCGACTAGGCTGTTGATGCTGATCAAGAATATATATCACTGCGGACGGTAGTCCGCGCTAGTGACGAAAGCAGCACGAAGGGTGCGAAGGCGACTAGCATATATACACAGGAAGAATGGAAGATTTGCTATGACTGTCCGATCAGGTTGATTTATATACCGATCGAAAGGTATCAATTAAACTTACAAGTGTGCATACTAAGACTTTTGAAAACTCACCTGGTTCGTGAGATAAACAGGTGTAAGTGGGAGGGGCAAAATTTAAATTATTGGAGCTAATGGGGCCGTTGGAGCCTTTTTGAATTTTCGTTGAATTTTTTACAATTCTCATCAAAAATACGCGTCGAATGACACCTCGATCATTAAAATCGGACAACTGGTTCAAAAAATAATTAATTTTGAAATTTTTAGGGGCCTTCCGAAAATGAGATGAAAAGTCAGTCTGTTTGTTTGTTTGTTTGTTTGTTAGGATCAAATCGTTGATTTAGCTTAAAAGTTTGAATGAGGACTTGTTCCCGATCAAAAATCTAGAAACGTTTGTTCTACGACTTTTTCGAAAAAAGCTAGTTTAGCGGGAAATCGCTAAAAACCGCTAAAATTAAAACCCTTATAGCAGTCAAACGATAAAAGCTACAGATGCGATCTATATATCGTTGAAAAGGTATTTTGAAGGGCTGTTATGCATACCTTTTAACTTTTTTTCTAAAGTACATAGGTAAATTGCTACAGGTGACATAAGGTATTTTCCCCCACATTTTGGCGGTTTTTGAGAAAACGCCGCTAACGATTTTTTTTAAATTTCAATATGTTTTAGTTTGTAAAATTTCGCGTTTTTTGATATATGACACAAAAAATTTTACCGATAGGTTTGGAAGATATAACCTATTAACTGAATATATACGTTTTACTTTGAATTGGAATAGGGCAGCAGCAACAAAGTGTCATAGCAGCCAGTTTGTTTGTTTGGATAGCTTAAATGTTTGAATGAGGACTTGTTCCTGTTCAAAAATCTAGAAACGTTTGCTCTACGACTTTTGCGAAAAATCGCTAGTTTAGCGGGAAATCGCTAAAAACCGCTAAAATTGAAACCACCATAGCATCCAAACGATAGAAGCTACAGATGAGATCTATATATCGTTGAAAAGGTATTTCGAAGGGCTTTTTGCACTGCTTGCAGCGTAATGCGGAAATTACCTGTTAGCTGAATACATACATTTTACTTAGAATGGGAATAGGATAGCAGCAGCAAAGTGTCATAGCACCCAGAGTTTAAGAGTGCTGATAGCTTTTGCGCTGGGCATGTGTGTTTGTAAAGGGGACCAGTGTTGCCAGACAATTTGCTTTAGCTTGTACAAACAATAATCAAAGTTGACAAAGCTATACTGTCAAAAAATATTGCAATTTCAAAATTTCTGAGGTCTTATTCAAAAATTTCTGATATCCCACAAAAAAAACCTCTTTACGAGGTAAAAGTCTAGTGACGAAAACATTTTCATGCCCCAAAATTTCTGATATCCAATTTTGTGACGAATAATATTAAGTTTTACATATAAATTATTTTAAGCAAAATTTTTGCATTCGGCACTGCGCAAAACAATGAATGAGTTTTATTTGGTATGAAGAATTGATACATTTTAGCGCAATGTGCCGAGTGCCAAAATTTTGCTTAAAATAATTTATATGTAAAACTTAATATTATTCGTCACAAAATTGGATATCAGAAATTTTGGGGCATGAAAATGTTTTCGTCACTAGACTTTTACCTCGTAAAGAGGTTTTTTTTGTGGAATACTTTATGAGATCGGAGATACTTGCTTCTGCCTGTTACAAATTTTTGAACAAACCTAATATAACCCAAGGACTTAAAAATAGTAATCAAAGTTTTATTGCTGCTTGAAAATTTAAAAGAGTTGTACCTACGGTTATATCCTATCTTGATTCGATTTAGTGGGATGATTATGTTTATAAATGGGAATGTTCAACATTAAAAAAATTTTTTTATCATAAGTGACGGAAATTTTGGCAACCTCATAAATACCGAGGAAGCTTTTTCTACTTATTCGCTTAGAGAGTTAAAGGCTATGGATAATATTTAAACATTTATAGGGAATTTATAGTCTTATGAAAGGGATATCCATAATTTTTCAAATTAATTTAAGCCCATCACCAACACAAAGCGCAAAGACGTCATGTTTGCTTTTGGGTACTTTCCATTGCATAGGACCAAGTTACTATATAAGGTGCTGATTCCCTAACAAAATCAGTTTATCACAAGTCTTTGTAAAACTATCAACAATCATGAATCTCATTTCTTTTGTCACCATCTTCGTGTTTGGTCTCTTGTCCTTCGCATGTGGTAAGTATTAAAATAATTCTATCATATTATGAATTAACTTTAATTAAATATTTTCTATCAATAGCCGATCCAGTGGCCGATCCGAATGTCCTTGTCAATGGAGACTGCATTAAATGCAAAATTGATGCACGCAAAAATTGATGAATTCAGCAATCGCTAACTAGGAACTTTAAGAAATCTTACCAATCTGCCTTCTCAATATTTATGATCAGAATGAGTTTAATATCAGAACTCGTATTTCAATAATATCTCTATTCTTAATGAATCTATTTTACTTACGTGTGCCCATTATGATTTAATATCGCATTATGATTTAATTTCCATTGATTAGGACATTAGGATCAGAAAACGGTTTGTCCACTAGATTGGCTGTTGATAGAAAAACTTATTAAAAAAAACCTCTATACGAGGTTAAAGTCTGTTGACGAAAACATTTTCATGCCCCAAAATTTCTGATATCTAATTTTGCGACGAATAACATTAAGTTTTACACATGAATTATTTAAAAATAATATTTTTGATACTCGGCACATTGCGTTTTCCTAAAAAATATTTATTTCTTGCGCAGTGGCGGGTGACAAAAACTTTATTTTAAAATAATTTTTAAGTAAAACTTAATATCATTCGTTTTATTTTATCAGTTTCAATTTTTCACTAAACAAAGGGAATTTTTCCCATAATCACTCTTTCACTTCCCTGGAGTGTCAAAATGTGAGATACTCTCAAATTTGACACTTAATCTGCTTGGCCAGTAAATTTGAATAATAGCTGTTGGCGATTTCCAGTAATTAAAAATATATATACACTAATGAGGTAATATTACATGGAAAGATAACAACATGATTTTCGCGGAAGCGATTTGCAAGTACTTTTACTCGATGATTCTTTTGGATATTAATCGAGTTGATTAAATCGATTTTCATGAAAATTAATAATTAAGATCAGTTCGTTATAATAGAAGTTGATTAAATGTTAAAAATTGAGATTAACATTTTTGAAAATTACAAGAGGTGAATCTTTGCAAATGGGATCAGTTTTTGCTAAGTTTTGAAAGTTTGAAATTGGACCTTTAACCTAGCAACTTTCCAAAAAAACATTTTTTTTTAAGCTCGATATAACGTTAATATTAGTAGATATATCGACAGCTCGATTAATCTGTTGTTGATTTTTATATTAAACTCAATTTACTGTTTAGATTTACAACAATGCATATTAGATATTTATTGTTTAATTAACTTGTAGTTTTGGCATATTCAGGACAAATATTTGTTTTGATATTCAGCCAAATCCTATTTTACAATGAGCTTTAATTTGGATGAGTTAGTTTGTTTAGGGATTGAGGAGGAAGTGAGGAGAAGGACAGTAACATGAGACCCACAATTGTTGTTTCAGCTGCTTATTGCTAATTTGTTGCGGTTGTGTAATTCTGTTGAACATTTTGTTGATGTTACTTGTCATAAAGCGTGAAGCCCATCGATGCTTAGTCAAGTCCCCAATCACCTATGTTTGTATGTTTGTATGCGGGTTGTGGGCCTTTATTCATGTCGTGACAGGCGGCATTTCTTGACTGTTTAGGTGTAGTTATGTAAATGACACGCCCACATGCGTATGCCAACACCCCGCTGACAATGGGCGTATGGGCGGTGAGTGCTTTGAATGCTTTTAATAAATTTACAGACACGCACACATATCCACACACACAATGGGGAACATTCTGGGCTGGCTTTAGCTAATACAAGATAAGCTGAACCGAACTGTGTGTCCACATCTATTTAGGTACTTAAAATGCAAAAGCAGTTGAGCTGAAATGAAAAGCCTCCTTCTACTTTTCTTAATCTTCATCCCTCCCTCGTCATTCGCCTTGTCCAGACTGCCTGTTAAGTTCACCTGGCTGAAGCTGAGTCTAAAGCTGGCGAGGATTAGGCCATGAAATCGCAGTCAGATGATGCTGTTAAGGCTGCCTTTTGTTGTCTTTGATGCGCATTAAAAACTTTTCCAATGAAATCAGAAGATAATTAAATTATTTGAGAGCTGGCGTTAAGTTAATTCAAGTTAACACAAATCTGTTTAGAAGAAGAATGGAAAAATATGTATGATATTTGTTGATGCTGTAGAGCTTCTAAAATTTCCAAAGAACTCATAATTAAGGCAGTTGTACTATACTGTACTGTCTGTCTGTGCGTGTGTGTGCGTCCTTTTTGGCCAGCCAGGATGTGGCACATGTCTGTGCAAAACCAATTACCAAAGCTGCCAAAAATCGTAGACAAAGTCCCTGGGCAGGGGCGTCGGATGTGGGCGTAGGCGTGGGAGTTGGCAACGTCAGTGGCACCTATGCAAAACACGTATACGTCATGTGGGCCCATAAGTCGCCCAATTAAACGTGTGTTGTGTGATGAAACCAGAAGCCGCAGCAACAACAAGAGTCCCAAAACGAAACCAGCAACGAAGCATGCAGCTGTCGTTTGTGTCATACAAACAACAACAAGAGTGCCGGCACAAGGGGAAAGAGGTGAATGAGAACGAGAGCGACAGCGACACCAGAGAGAGGGAGAAGGAGAGTTACCTAACGGGTATAAAGTTCAGCCAGCCTTACATACAGCTGTGGCCATGCACTTAGAACCGCTTTTCAATGCTGGGGTTACGATCAAATAGATTCAGATTTGCCTTTTCCTTTCACTATTATTTTATTTATTCTATTATATCTTAAAAAATATGTTCACCTCAAAGTTGATTTTAATTACAATATTTTAAATTAATGTTGTTTTTTTTTTATATTTAAGTTATTAACCAATTGCTGCCAACCAGATTATCCATTAAATAAGATTTTATTTGTTTTGTTTTGTTTTCTTTTTTGTTTTTCATTTGTATTAAACCTTTGACCTTTGCTGTAATTGACGCATACATTAACATGCTAAAATTGGTTGCAAGCCTAAAGGCGCCTAGTTGATCAGTTGATCATAGCTGCATTTTGGGCACAAAAATGCAGCCAAATTAAGCAATCAACGCTCCGATTGTTGTGACAGGCACACAGCCTGCTAATCAAGCCCGAATTTGGTATTTAGAGGCCACGTTGTCGTGGCAGCTTCCGAGTTACTAGATCGTTCAAAAAGTCCCCGGACTGACACATAGGCCACTCCACTAAAATTTTGAAATAAATTTTTTTAGACTGACTAGTTCATTTCTAGGCTCCAGTGAAAATTTGAGCGCAATCGGAAGATTCGCTATCGAGTTAGAAATATTATTGTTGTGCAACTTTTTGAGTTTTTTGAAAAATGGAAAAAGCTGAATTTTGTGTTTTGATTAAACACTGTTTTTTGATGGGAAAAAATACCGTAGAAGCAAAGACATGGCTTGATTAGCATTACGGGGTCTCTGCTCCAGGTAAATCAACTATTTGCGATTGATATTCCAACTTTAAACGCGGTCGTACGAGCACCGAAGACTCGAAGCGTTCGGGAAGGCCAAAAGAGGTGATTATCCCAGAGATCATCAGACAAGTCCGTCAAATCGTATTGACTGATCGAAGAGTCAAAGTGCGTGAGATTGCTGAGACTGTGGGCATATCGACTGGGTCATCGGTTTCGATTTTGCATGACCATTTGCATATGAAAAAGCTCAATGTAAAATGGGTGCCGCATTTCCTAGATATTGATCAAAGGGAAAAACGAGTGGCCGATTCCAAGTCCTTTTTGGACATGTTTAACCGAAATACAAGCGAAATTTTTCGTCTATATATCACCATGGATGAGACTTGGATCCATCACTACATTCCGGAGTCCAATCGGTCATCAGCTGAGTGGCGAGAGGCCGGTGAAAGCCGTTCGAAGCGTGTGAAGGCAAGTCGATGGGCTGGTAAGGTTTTTGCCAGTGTATCTTGGGATGGACATGGTATAATACACATCGACTATCTTAAAAAGGGTGAAAAATGCAACAAAGAATATAACTCAGCATTGCTTGATCGTGTGAATGACGAAATTAAGAAGAAACGCCCGCATTTGGCAAAGAAAAAAATCCTTTTTCGTCAAGACAATGCACCATCTCACAAAGCCGCTTTTACGATGGAAAAAATCAAAGAATTAAGTTGGGAATTGCTTCCTCATCCTCCATATTCCCCAGATCTGGCCCTTAGTGACTACTATCTGTTTTCAAACTTGAAAATATGGCTCCAGGGATAAAAATTTTACTCCAATGAAGAAGTTGAATGGGAAACTGAAGCCTATTTTGAGGGACTTTCTTCAGACCACTACAAAAAAGGCATCGAAATGTTGAAAGACCGTTGGACAAGGTGCATTAAGCTAGACGGAGACTATATTGAATAAATAAATTGATTAAAAAAAAAAAATGTTTTTTTCACTGTCAGTCCGGGGACTTTTTGAACGATCTAGTAATTGCTTAAACTGGCTGAGGTCTTCTGCCTCATGATGCCTTCTGATGAAGACGGCGACGACTTACGGGTCCTGTGACTTGGCAGCCACACCAAAGTCAACGCCTTTGTGGCCTCTAATCAGCGAAAACACGACAGTCATATGGATGAATGATTTCCATGCCAAGTAGCTGTGGCCGAATTTAAAGGAAAACTCCGTCAAGAGCTTAGGTTCGGGCTCGTTCTTTTGCATCAGCGAAGTAAGTATAATTATATTGGGATATGGCTGAAATAATTCATTTGTTCCGTGCTTTAATTGGAAAACTTTGTTGAGTGTATGTGCGTGTTTGCTTAAGTATATTTTGGAAATTTTTGAGAGTTCTTTTAAATAAGCTTTAATTCCCGCCTGCTTTGTTTATAATCACAATAATGGTTATTTAATAATAACATAGTAAATAGGGTTTTTAATTGCTTAGATTTGGGAATTTACGGGAATTCTTTTAATGGGACATTCACATTATATTTGGGGAATGCCAGCTGTGATTATTACCTTTTATTTAGTAATTATTGTATAGAAACATTTAAAATAATAATTGATTAAATCTAAAATGGGAATTTCCAGAAAATAAATAATTCCTTAATTTGCAGCTGTAGTTTTTCCATCCATGCAATTATGCAAATGCTTGTTGCTTCTGCATCTGACAACATTCAAATTGGATGGCACTCAATCAACATGCATCGAATTCAAATATGATGCAAAGTGCTCCTAAACGAAACTTGTTGGCCATACGTATGTCCTTGTATGTGTCTATTTGTGTGTGTGCCTGTGTGTGTGTCTGTGTGTGTGAGGGTCGACAGGACGTTTTAGTAGGTCGACAAAATGTCTATGCAAGTGACCTCATTTGAATTGCATTTTCCTGTGTGAAATGCGAAAGCTTTACGTTTATCAGTTTCTGCCAGATGACAGCTGACGGTGTTTGTTCGTTTGTCGTGTCTGCCAGTCTGACTCTCTAACTGTCTGACAATGTATATAGGATAATCGCCAGACATTATGCCGTCTGTCCAATTGTCTGTCAAGTTGTTTACTTGCATCCTCTATTTTCTGCAGCAAGACAGGCTAAGCACATTTCACTGATTAGCAATACTGTAGCTCCTCTTCTACTACCAGCTGCCCTTCTGGTGTCCCTCTTCATTAAGTGACATCAATTGGCGTTAGGGCGAAGCTGATTGACCTGAATGGAGTCCTTAATACTGGCGAATGGAATTGCAGATTGGGAGTGCCGATAGCTGAGAGCACAGAACACTTCATTAAGGTGTCAAACCCAATTGCAAATTTAAAACTGTTTTCTGTGTGGAGCTCCAGCATTCTATTTAATGTATTGTGATTCATAATGCGTATCAAATCGAAGCACAAATAAAAATAAAGTATATTTATATGTTGCACAACAGACTAGTCCAAAACCTTGTTATGCTATTGAAAATTCAATTTCCATTATATGGCACTTTATCATTATGGATTATTGGATTAGATTCAATGGAAAGATGGTGATGAGGAGGAGGAATCTGAGAGGGAAATGACTGGCAATTCATTAAATGCACAAATTGCTCAATTTGTTATTAGAGAGAGAGAGAGCTATGATTCAGCTTAAATTATTACAATTAGTAAATGAATACACATTAAAATGTAAATAATGTTTGGCTAAAGTTAATTGCAATGTTTAACAAACCGCAACCACAGCAATAGAAGAACAATAACAACAACTGCTTAGCAACAGCAGATGGCCAACAGAATTTCAACTTTAAGCGAACCGGAAATGCGAAACCATCAAGGGCATCATTAATCATGAGTTGCCGTCACCACTCTCTTTTCCTCTTCTCCATCTCCAACTCCAACTCCTTCCCCTTCTCATTCTCTTTAATTTCTTCCTTCAGTTTTAGTTACAATAGTGACCTTACTTAACTCTTAGTCTGCGTTATTGTTGTTTTTACCTTAGCCGTAACTTTGGGTTAACTGTTTTTTTATTATTTGGTTACCACATTTATCACAAAATGAATTATCTGACACATTTTTATTGAATATCAAGAAATTTGGTTTTGGTTTTACGGAATTTTAATTTGTTTTCGTGTATTTGCTAATTAATAAATGTATTTTCGATTTTAGTGAATTTTCACAATAGGCTACTGATGTTATGATTTTGGATAGGGATTTTTCAAAACTTTAGAATATAAGGACAATGTTACCTCCAAAACAGCCTCAGTTCCACTCAAGTCTTCGTTGGACAAACAACAATCATGCAGGTAACTATCATGCAGGTAGGTATCATAATAATATCTACATATTATACAATTAAAAAATTAAATATTTTCTGTATATAGCCAATCCAAAGGCTAAACAGTTGGCCGATGTAGATACCTGGGTCAATGGAAGCTGCTATTTAAATCTCAATATTACTTCGTTTCGAGGGGATGGAGAGGAGGGGATATACTGTTGGGCGAATTCATGTTTATGGTGTTTACACATTTATGATTTTAATTCACATTTAGAAACAGAAGTGAGTTCATACATATCACCGCGAAAGCAGCACGAAGGGTGCGAAAGGCGACTAGCAATATGTTCAGGAAGAATGGAAAATTTGCTATGACTGTTCGACCAGGCCGAGTTATATACAAATAAAAAGTTATAGATTTAACTAACAAATGTGCATACTAAGACTTTTGGCTTGGAATTTAAATGTTATAATGCAAAACGCCTCTTGTTGTTTAATTTGATGGAAATAAAAAAGAACACAGACAGATGGAGTTGCCGCCATAGTAGTGGGTATTAGAATGGAGTCTGCAAATACAAGCTAATATTAGTATAAGTCATGTTTGTGTTGATTCTTATTGCAGTTGTACGCAGAGTTACTTACACGTAACGTTTCTTTTCGTTTTGCTTTGGTTTTTCTACTGGCGTGAAAATATATATACTCCCCATACATTTTTTTAATCTTCTGCCCATCAAAAGCTTTTGTCGTTGTCTCTTATCACCTTGTTGGTCTGGCATATCAATCACAGTGAAACTTCGTTAGCTGGTCCCATTAAAGTCAAGTGCTTTCGAGTCACCGTTAACATGCCTAACAACTATAAATGCGATCACTTACAGCTCATAATCAATGACTAACAAGCAACAACAACAGGAACAACAAGAACATCAATGAAATGTTGTCCTGAAAAGTTTGTCCTATATTTTCATTCAGTTTATGGGGTAAGTTGTTGCCTCAAACCCAATAAAAAGTTTTGCCATTACAATGGCACAGCAGCTGGTCATAACTATGGCCGCTCCTTCATAGCCTTCATATTTCCCCTGCTCCAGGAAATTCGATGTCAAACGAAACTCAGGCAATGAAATTGAACAGAAAATATATTGTACTCGTATTACGTGTATTTATAGGCAAATTGATTGATGGCCAAGCATTTAGGACTTGTTCTGTTGCTGACGCTCGGCCAGCAGACCCTTGACCAGGTTGACCAGCATCTCTAAGCCCTCCTGATTGGATGCCTTGTAGTAGGGAAGTGCCTGAAGACGCTGTAGCCATTGTGTCAGCTTTGGATATTTGTCGGCATCGATGGGTGCAAAGGCTGCCGCCGTCGAGACCGTTGCAACACTGCACAAATCCCCAATGGTCAGCTCGGAGCCAGCTAAGTATGGTCCCGTGGTCAGACAGTGCTCCAGGCCGTCATAGGCCTTCTGCATGTAGGTGACACGATCTTCAGGCACCTCGGAGACACCAAAGTAGATAATCGGCTCCACAATAAAACGCACGCGTGGAAACAGATGTCCGCAGTCATAAAAGAGACGAGCATCCACCAAGCGACGCTTTACAGGATCTTTGGGATACAGAGAATCATCCTCTCCAGCATATTTATCCGCTAGATAGCTGCAGATCACATGGGAATCGGTCACAACGGTGCCATTATCATCCAGCACTGGAATCGTGTGCTGCGGATTCAGTTTGAGGAACTCGGGCGTCATATGCTCACCAGCCTTAACATTGACAAGGCTGAAATGTTTGCAGATACAAATTGAATGAGAGGCAGTATGAATGGTTAATATAGTAAAATACATAGTCGATTTACTGATTAAAGTCAACTTTAAGACTATTAATTATAGTATTTTTGGTGAACTTAAATTTAAAATAGCCATAACTACGTTTTAATTTATCCGATCTTGATGCGATTAAGTGGTATGATTGACATTAATAAAAGGAAATGTTTAACATTAAAAATATTGTGTTATCTTAAGTGACGGAAATCTGGGCACAATCATTAATACCAAGGAATTATTTACAAATCATTTTTTAATTATTTCGCTTAGAGGTAAAGATTAAGGATGATATTTAATAAATTATATTAAAATGGAAAAACACATTTTGAAGGGAATAAACCTTATGCATGGGATTTTTCAGTACACTAAAATTTTGGAAGTTAATTAAAGCCCAAGACCCAGACAAACACATGAATGTAAATTCCCGGATAAAGTTCATAGACTTCATGTTTGTTTTTGGGCACTTCCAATTGCAGAGGACCCAGACACTATATAAGGTGCTGGCTCCCTAACAAAATCAGTTTATCACAAGTCTTTGTAAAACTATCAACGATCATGAATATCATTTCTTTTCTCACCATCTTCGTGTTTGGTCTCTTGTCCTTCGCCAGTGGTAAGTAGTCAAATAATTCTATCATATTATGAATTAACTATAATTAAATTCTATCAATAGCCGATCCAGTGGCTGATCCGAATGTCCTTATCAACGGAAACTGCGTAAAATGCAAAATTGACGCAAGCAATAATTGATGATCTCAGCAATCGATAACAAGGAACTTTGAGGAATTAGACCAATGTGCTTTCTCAATATTTATGATCACAATGAGCTTAAAATCAGAATTCGCATTTGAATAAAAATAAAAAAGCATTGAAGAAATATATGTACCTCTATTCTTAATGAATCTATTATATTTTCAGATGATTTCAATTGATGTTACGAACTCAGTTTTTGTTATATCCCTACAAATACTTTTTTATGTAGAAAGTAATTTATAATGATGTTCTACTTGAGATGTCCGGTATTGATCTTCCCAAGCTTTAAACTGTTAAAAAAAGTTAAGTTGATGACTTGATTTTCAAGTGTCGGATAATTCAGTCCTTGGCCCACTTAACAGTCTTATATACTAAACTCCACAATAAATGTACTCTACTTAGAATATTTGTATAGAGAAACTCTAGATCAACTTTTGTGTCTCTTGCTCTCATATAGTGTTAGATCTAGGTGTTTGTACATAGAGACAGACGACTCGGCTGCCGATTCTCCAGATCCAGAATATTTACAATTTAGGAGTAACATGTTACATACAAATAAATATGCCGTCTAATTTATTTTGACAACATTATTTCATGTACTTCATGTATATTTTGGCATCAATGGAAAGGTCATTTCAATTCCGTTTGAATGATACAAAACTTGTCTTAACCCATTAGGTACCCATTAAAAATCTTGAACTTAAAAAAAAGTCAATTTCAAAACTTTTTTCCTCGATTTTTTTCAAAAAATGTTTTGATGCAAAAATTTTTCAAACAATTTTATAGTGACTGCAAAAAAAATTTTAAAAAATCTATTCGCTAGTATTTTTTATAATTTTTTGAAAACAGCTAAAAATTACTATTTTAACCCCTTTTTCCTCCATTTCATACAAAAAGTGCCTTTTTTCAAAAAATTATAAAAAATACTAGCGAAGAGATTTTTGAAAAATTGTTTTTGCAGTCGCTATTAGAATTGTTTGAAAAATTTTTTTCGCATCAAAATATTTTTTGAAAAAAATTGAGGAAAAAAGTTTTGAAATTTACTTTTATAAAAATTTAAAATTTTCAATGGGTACTTAATGGGTTAAGGAAAGTTTTGTATTATTAAAACGGAATTAAAATGATCTTTCCATTGATGCCAAAATGAACACGAAGTAGGTTTAAATTATGACAAAATTTAACTTTAAATGTTGTCAAAATAAATATGCCGTCTAGTGTACATTGCAACAAATACAATACATGTGTGTACTAAGCGAATAACGGGTATAAACAGCCAGCGGGACGAGTTTTTGGCTTAACCGGTTTTCAAGTTTTTGCCTGCAGAGTGTGTTTATCTTTATTAACATAAAATAATTCTTTTTGGGCTTAGCTTTCTTTCTTGCTTCTTATCACAGTAACTAATAGCAAACAGATTTGCTATCATCATTTAAATTGAAAGAGTATACAATCTCCGGCTTGACTTACCGCAGATCCAGATCAAGATCCAAGGCGGCGGCCGTCAGCATAACAGCACGACATGGTGGACTGCGTGGCGCAAAGTAGAGAACTGGCTTGTTGGACATTCTATTGGAAAAAGTCAAAGTTTGTTTCAGAGATAATATTTCAGGTTAATTGGCGTCGCGCATTAGCGCACAACAACAAACAAACAAAGAAAGCAGCAACAAACAAAAATTGACTTTACTTTAATCGTGTTTTATTATTAATTGCCGGTCAGAGAGCAAACGCGACCTGCACAGCTGAAATACGAAAAGCTACTGTAAAGAGAAAGCTGCGTAATTCCGATCACAATGACGCAGCTTAAAGCTTTCAATATCGATTGAATTTCGCTGCCTGTCCAAAAGTATGCTTTAAATATTTAATGAACAGCTGTTGATAGACATTAAAGCAGTGAAATGACATAAGCTGCAGATGAGCGTACCCGACTGTTTAAGTCCCTGTTTTTATTTTGTGGAAGTACAAATTATTGAAAAAAATTAGTGTTTTTTTTCAATTCATTGTTAAAATAACTAATTTACTACAATACTTGCACAGCTTCCTAAAACACGATATTTGATTTGATGATGCAGAAATATTCGGCATGTCCTGTTTTATGTTGTGTTAGAATTCCGAATTTAAATAAATTATATATCTCTTAGAATATTTATATAACGGGAAAGCCTCTGAGAAGAAGACCTAAGCGAAATCACCCAAAAGACCTTGCCACTAGTCAACTGTAGTAGACAAATGTAAAATCATTTACTACCCTATTATTTTGTAACTAATTAGC